>VTPC01004745.1:23728-128825 GCA_011009095.1 Ignelater luminosus
GTCAATAATAACAGAGCTATAGGCACCAAACAGAATAACAAAAAAAATTATTTTTGCGAGATATCTAGTTAGCCATGCATTTTTTCCAAAAAAACAAAAAGCTCATTAAATTCAGCTCGCAAAACTGCAATTCTTTCCCCATTTAATCGTCTCTCTACCTCCGCTAGTTTCCGAGATCCCCATACTAAACATCGGAAAAAACTCACCCTGTATATAATATAAATACGAAAATAAGCTGACCCCTTATAAAAATTGCAAATGTTAAAGAGTTTTTAAAATAATTTTGAAAAGGTCTTTTAGGTAAATTACGTTACATGCTTTGGGTTTTAAAAGATTTACAATATTATGTCGAATGAAAGAAGACATGAATTTAGCAAAAGTCACGTACAAGCTATAAAATATATGACTTTTTTAGAAGAATTATACAGAAATGAAAAATACCCAATACAAAAATATGGTTTTTGAGTTTCTGACGCCCTTCTAAATAATTCTTTAAAACACAAGTAGCATTTGTTTACACTTCCATGAAATACTGAGCGTGCACATTTTTTCACATTCCTTCCCTTATTTTAGTGTTGGAAGCTCAAGAACTCTCTTATTCCTTTGTTTGTTTTGTTTGTTACATCCTTGTTGTTATTGTTTATTGTTATATTTTTGTTGGTGTATTGTTATTTATCTTGTTTTTATTTATCTATACCATGTCATATGGAAAGAAAGGTAAAATTATACATTCACAAGCACGTGAAATAATTTCACATGTGTTAGAGTTTATGAAGGAAGAAGCTAGATTAGGCAGTCCCTTAATTCCTAGGTAACAACTACAATGAATTTTTGTCAAGTTACCTGTATATACAGGTAAATGGCTCACTTAAAATATCTTGATACTTTTGATTCCACAAAATAATTGTTTAGGTATCTCAGAAGGATCTTACAGAAGAATTTCCAAAGAAAACGAAAATGTAACTTCTGGAACATCTAGCGGATTTTCCACATCTCATAAAAACAGGTCTAAGGCTAGCCCAAAAAGCACTCTTCCAAAAGGTGCAGAAGAAGCCATAAGAACAATTGTACATGACTTTTATATAATGGAGAAACAACGACAGACATTAAATGCTATACTGTAGAAAATGAAAGACAGTGAGCTATCGTTTAGCAGAAATAAAAACACATTGCACAAAGTGTTATTAAAACTTGGTTTTCGTTGGAAAAAACAACAGAAGACAAGCGAAAATGGAATCGCATGACATCCGATAGAAAAGAATAGAGTATCTTAAAGATCTAATTAGATATAAAAAAGAAGGAAGAAATAAAGTATACATTGATGGGACGTATATTCACAGTAGTCATACGCAAGAAAATGAATAGGTAAAGAAAAACAACTTATTATAGTACACACTGGTGGAAAATCTGGATTCATTCCCAACGCGTTATTGATTTTTCCTTCAGGATCTAAGTCAGGGGACTACCACCATGATATGAATTATGAAAACTTTCCTAAATGGTTGGAAACTCAAGTGCTCCCAAACCTTCCTCCTCGTAGCATACTGGTAGTAGCTAATGTTTCATACCATAATGTGAAATTATTACAAACACCAGCAAGTTCTATGTGGAAAGAAGAAATGATTAGGTGGCTACAAAACAAAAATATTGAACATGATCCATCTTTAACAAAACCTGAATTATATGAGATTATTAAACAGAATAAAAGTAAAAACATAACATATAAGATTGATCACTTAGTAGAACAATATGGACATGTTATACAAAGACTACCTCCTTACCATCCGGAGTTCAACACCATTGAAAAGATTTGGGCGCTCGTAAAAAATTGGGTGGCATCAAGAAATGTAACTTTCAAACTAAATGATGTTGCAAATCTTGTAAGAGAAAAATTCGAAGCTGTTGGAGTTGCAGAATGGTCCAAAATATGTGAACACAATGAGAAAACCGAAAACGAATATACAGTGTGTCCAAGATAAGGATACACAGCATGGGCATCTTGGGAACGGTAAGAGATACAGGATCGGTTAAATGGGATGAAAGTTGGCTATTTATAGGATCTTTTTGTTGGCGTTTGCAAAATCTACATATCTTAGATAGTTTCAGAGATATTTAAGAAAAAGTAAATTTTTTGATTTTTGTTATTTTTTCTTTTATTTATTTGAAGAGGTATTGGAAAACTAAAACCACTTTTTCATTGCCACTTTTTGTTCTCCATTAAAATACGCTAACAAAATTTCTGTACAACGTTTCGGTTTCAAGTAACCATCATCAACCTCATTTTTTTAAATAGGGGGAAAAACAATTGAAAATTGTTTTGAATAGCTCTTGCTGTCACGATTCTAATGATGTAAACATGATAGGGTTATTTTGGTTTTGAATTTTTTGTGTTGAACGCTGCTGTGACCAACTGTAATAATTACTGTTCATCTTCAAAATTTTGGTTGAGCACATGATTCATGACATAACCCCAGAGGAAAGAAATTTTACGGTGTTAGATCAGGTGATCTTGCAGGCCAGGGTACTGCAGAATGCATCAATTTATAGCATAAGAAATCAAAATAACCCTATCATGTTTAGATCATTAGAATCATGACAACAAGAGCTATCCAAAACAATTTTCAATTGTTTTTCCGTCTATTTAAAAAAATGAGGTTGATGATGGTTACTCGAAACTGAAACATTGTACAGGAATTTTGTTAGCGTATTTTAATAGAGAACAAAAAGTGGCAATGAAAAAGTGGTTTTAGTTTTCTGATATCTCTTCAAATAAGTAAAAGAAAAGATAATAATGAAAATTAAGAAATCTACTTTTTCTTAAATATCTCTGAAACTATTCAAGATATCTAGATTTTGCAAATGCCTACAAAAAGTTCCTATAAATAGCCAACTTTCATCCCATTTAATCGATCCTGTATCTCTTACCGTTTCCAAGATTCCCATGCTGTGCATCCTTATCTTGGACACATTGTATAGAGAAAGAGCATCTTGTAGATAATGCATTTGACAGGTTGGCGTTCACAGTAAACACTGGTGAGTCTGATGAGAGGGCGTTTGACGAGTCCGAATAGCTCATATGAAGAGAATAACGACATTGATGGAGTATGCCCTCTTCCTAACTAACAGTTAAAATAGATATTTTATTAAGATTGTAAATTAACATTTGTATCTTTTGAGTTTGATAGCTTTTTTTTGGTTTAAAACAAGAATTTACTGCTTTTAGGTTTATTATTACAATTTGAAATTAGAATTAGCTTTTATTTCTTTTGTTTTATTAACTTTAAAGACTACATACGAGCCTCTTCTCATTTCAGTTGGCCCAGACCACTTTATTTTGCAACTGATGGTTAAAAAATCTCACTTTTTTTTTATTGTAGATTCTTGAACACATAATAAAGCCCAGTACATAGAATTAATTTGGAAATAAAAAAACCCTTATTTCGACAAAAAACACTTGATCAAAGAAACTATATATCCGCAACCCGAGTTAACTCGGGCAGAAACAAACGAAAGAAGATTTTGTAAAATGTAATTGTATTTTACATATAACCATATCTAGCTTACCGAAATGATGTTTATTTACACTTACATGTTTATTTATATGTCTTTTACTGTGTGATAAACTCTAAAACAAGGTGCTACACAAAGTGCCACGTCACAATCAGGACAGTAATACCTGGATTCTCTTCTAATTTTCTTTCCACGTCCATCTCGCACTCTTGCACACTGACGCGTTGGATTGTTCTTTTTTTCTGTCCCTGGTATATATTCGGGAAAATGACGTCCAGTCAATCTCTGTGGTGTTGGAATTACACTAGGTCGATCTGTTGCAGAGCAAAATTCTGAGTGATGATACTTTTCCATGATAAGTTTTACTATATCCATTCTATATTCTAAAGCAGTTTTTGTACCACCTGTTTTGGAATACAAAACAAAAGAATTCCATAATGCCAAGTCGAACAAATGAAAAAAGATCTTTTTATAATACTTTTTGCCTCTTTTCCTTGGTAGGGTGTAGTCGGCTAGATGTTGATCGACTCTATAAACTCCCCCCATTGTATTGTTGTATTCATGAACCAATTTGGGTTTTGATATTGTTTCACCTCTTTTTTGTAAGTTTACTGTTTCCACGCCATGTATCGAAGAAAGAAGACAAATTTCTTTCTTGTCTTTCCATTTCAATACTGCAACTTTGCCTCTCTGGAACCCAATAACTTCCCCCTTTAAGATTTTTGTAGTTGACAATTCTTTTGGAACTTCCTTTCTATTCGCTCGCAGAGTTCCATAAACGTCAGTTTTTTTAGATACCAAAAGATCTGCTAGTTGTAGTGAATTATAGAAATTGTCCATTGTCAAGCAGTACCCTTTATTTAGGAGTGGTTTTACTAACGTCATTACAACTTGCGATGATATGGGAAGGGCACTATATTCAGGATCGAGTATCGTACCTTTACCTGTATAAATGACAAAATTATAAACATATCCACTTTTCGATTCACATAATAGGTAGGTCTTTATGCCAAAACGAGCTCGTTTCAGAGGTATGTATTGCACCCATCCTAACCTTCCTTTATATAAAAGAAGACTTTCATCAATAGTTATATTTTTCTCTGGAACACACAAATTTTGAAACCTTTCTACAAGTCTTTCATAAATAGGAAATATTTTGTTTAGTTTCGGATTTGGATGTGTAGCGGGATTATAAGTCTCACCATCCACAAAGTGAAGGTATTTCTTTATTTGATCGAATTTAGCAATAAATGGCGTTTCTAAAATAGGGTTCTTAGACCAATAATGCCTCATTTCAGGCTTTCTCACAATACTTTGTAGTATAACCAAAGCAAGGTATATTCGTAGTTCATCCGAAGATAACGGTTTCCATACGTTTCTAGAACTAGACGAATTGGTTCGAGACCATTTGTTTGCATATTTGTTCATTTCGTTTGTAATATAATCTATAATCTCATCATTTATAAATTTATTGAAAAATTGTAAAATATCCTCTTGATCATTTTTCTCAAAATTTATCGTGGGTGTACCTAGAAATCGAAAAGGCGGTGGTGCTGGTGTAGATTTAGTTAATTTACACCAAACACGTGCGTCAGAAATATCTGCTTCATTATCAGATTCCACTGGAACATAGATTCACTTATATCTGAAGATTCACTACCACTTTCTTCTAAATGTAGTTCTAAATCAGAACCACCAGAATAATCATATTCACTATCCATAGTAATAATAATAATATAAACTACACACTACTTGAAGTAAATAGGCGTCACTAGAATATTTATATTAAAAAAAACTAAATACTGCACGTGGTGTCAACTTAGATCAGCGGCTAGTGGTAAGAAGAAAAATCAACATGATCGATATAATCGGATCCTGCATTTACGGCAGGTATCAACATCTACCAGCAAAATCTAAAATTAACATGATCGAAATAACTCGGGTTATGTATTTAGAGTCGGTATATCGTCAAACTTAGCCTGCATAAGGATGGGAATCTGCACGAGTTAACTCGGGCTACAGGAAAACAGACTTGAGCTCGAACCCGAGTAAAATCGGGTTGTGTCGTTAAGGGGTTAAGTTCTCCGTCGAGTGATGCTGTTGGAAGACGCATTTCGAGATCTACATGTCATAGGGAGGCCCATAAAATGGAATTTGGTACATATTTGGTACCCATTACGAGTATTTATTTTTTCTCCTAAAATTGATATTATCCAAGGCCAAAGAAAAGCCACTTTTAATGCCACTGCAAAAACAAAATAGATTAAGATGGGCAAAACAACATAAGAATTGGACACTTCAACAATGGTATGCAGTACAATGGAGTGATGAGTCGCAATTCGAGGTATGTGTTGGAGATAGTAGAAGCCGCGTTATACGAAAAAAACAGGAAGCGTTCTATCCCAACTGTTTCAAACGAAAAGCAAAATTTCCAGCTTCGGTCATGGTCTGGGGCAGCATGTCGGCTAAAGAAATAGGAAAACTTCATTTTATTAAAGGAACTGTTGATATTAACAAATATTTGCAAATTTTAGAAGAATTACTTTTACCATTCACGAAAGAATATTTGACTTCAGGACAGGATTTTATATTTCAGCAAGACGGCGCAGCATGCCACACCTCAAAACAATCTTTAATATAGCTGGACGACTACAGTATACCACTTTTAGAATGAGTTTCTAGTAATTCTGATTTGTCACCCATCGAAACTTTGTAGCATGAGATGAAAAAGATGCTGCAAAAACATCCTGCAAGGACAATTCCTGAGTTGAAGCAAAAGCTTCAAGAAATATGGGATTTATTTACTCTAAAATTTTGCCAAGATTTGATAGATACTATGCCGCAAAGAATTTCGGTTGTTATCAAAAATAAAGGCGACGTTACTCAGTAGTAAACTTTAAAATTATATTTGTTTATTTGTTCACATTTTTCATAGTTTTTCTAATTTTTGTTAATTATGGATTTTAGTCACATAATAAATCATTTTTACAGCTAAGAGCTGTTAATAAATATTTAGCAATGAATAAACACTTTGGAAGTTCACGTAGTAGTTGTATTTTTACGAATGATTGAAAAATCATCGCCTGGGCCAACTCAATTAGGAAGGGGCTCGTAGTATATTATTTATTAGTTAATGTTTTGCTTGATTTGTTATGTTGGTTTACTCTTTCTAAAATTAAAATTACTAGTCTAGGTTACATTAGTTTTTATTTTTTTTTGAGGTTATACTCAGCCAAATAAATTAAATAATATTTGTCTTTATTTATTATAAAATTTATACTTCTCAAATAATATTATTGTCTGATTTTTAGAAATCACCCCTTTTAAGTTTAAGATTTATGTGTTTCTGTAGCATTAATCATTACTTCTTTTTTCTTACTTGCTTTTATCCTAATTAGATAAATAAATATATTTGATTTTTTTCCTTTATTCTTGTTATTGGTAACCCAACCTCTAGATATGCCAATGCTTAACACGCCTTCACTGATGAAGTTACCTCTCTACCATTACTACGCACGTCACCTGTGACATTTATGCTATTTAGAAATTACACGAGCTTTAGCTTCCCAAATAAAAATATTTTCAACACATGTACAGGCATTAATACCCGCATGTAATAACCTCATTTTAATTTATGCTTTTGAGTATTTCTAAATACAATTATTAGAATGTTAATATTCTTTATATTCCTAATATATCTTTATTTAATGCAATATATTGAACACATTAATATTAGGCATTAAATCGCATTTTTTGCATGGTAATTGTATACAAAACAAATAAAACAAATGACATTTTTAATATTTAAAACTAATTTCCAGGTCATTATTTAGAAATAAATAATTGTTAAAACAATTACATTTAAAATCAGATACGAGATACTAATCGAAAAGTTGAATATGTTAAAGCAAAAGCTCTCGCAATTGAGATAGAACACAAGTCTGCAGTGACGTTTTGTATTGGGATTGGTTGGAGCTTGCATGCTGCGGCAATATTAGTTTATTATGCATAGTTGAGTGTATCTGAACAATGGCCAACTTGATTTTAAATTTCTAAAAAGCCAGAAAAACTTGATTGTTGAAGGTATCCTGATAAGATAGTACCTAGGAATGAATTTGTCGCCCTGAACAAGAACCCAAAACAGAATAGCCAAAAGGTGTGTATTTCGGGAAAACATAGAGGACCTACCTTTCACAGCATACTATTATTTACAGACTTAGATACCAGTAAAATCTTTCTGTTAATCATAGGGTCATAAGTGATCTATTAAGCCATTGATTAAAATAAATTTTTAATAAACATCTATTAAAACATCTTTTAAATTTAATAAAACAGTCATAATACAACCCATAATTTTTAAAGACTGCATTACTCTTAACCTGTCATTTTTCCAATCAAACAAAAGCAAAATAAGACTTTTTACCATTGAATTTTAATTTGTGCTTAGCAGAAACATCAGACAGTTGTTTTAGATCACGATTTATTGCAATGCCAGGCTTTGGCTATTTCAAGTTCAAACAATTTGTAATTGTGACTTGCACAAATTTATGTAATTTAGAAATTGAGAGATGTATATAGCAAATAGCAAGGGACCTAAGATGGAGCCTTGAGGCACACCTGTTTCCACATTCAAATTCACTGCTTGGGTACGTTCTGACAGATAACAGACCTACCATTTGGAATTTGTTTTTAAAAAAGTGACTGCTTGTGACCCAAATTTATGTATATATTCATAGTCAATACTTGAATGAGATTATGCTTGACTCCAGCAAGCATGTCTTAGTTTAGCATGAATGCTCAACTCACAAGCTAAATGCATGTTGCCTATTTCTACGTTTTTTTTTTCTCTAATTTAACCAACAGCTTGACTAATGCACCTAATAAACCGAACATTTATACATTACCTTAAATATTCTTCGTGTTGTGCTACAAGTGAAGGATGTGGTGGAAATCTTTCTCGTTCCAATAACATCTGTCTTTGTAACTGTTCATGTGCAGCAGCCTAAAGTATGAAAGTTTGTTCAGATACAGAACATAATATTAAAATAGGAATAACAATAAACAAATAGTATACCTGATGCGCTAATTGATCAGCATAAGGTCGACCTAAAAGATCAGGATGATGTAAGCCTAAGGGGCCATCTCTTCCAGGTATTAAGCTCGGCCTTGGATAACCTGGCGTACCTGAAGCTGTAAATATGCCACTGCGATTCCTTTTATTACTAATTTCACAAATTACTTACCCGGTAAAGGAAATCCAGCAGCGGCTGCTGCAGCTTCCTGTTGCGCCTGTTGTTGCTGTGAATGTAAATGTAAATGTGTATGAGCATGGGTATGTGCATGAGTATGCGCATGGTATTCTGGTGAAATTCCTGCCATTTGTAATCGAACCTTGAATAACTACTTGATTAGTTCTAATGATTCATATCATTACTTTAAAATTTATACCATTGGGTCCGTAGCAAGAGCTAGTCGTTCAGCTGCTTCAAGCTGAGCGGCATGAGCTGGATGATGTGGAACGTGAGGTCCTCCAGGAGGGCCTCCAGGTGGTCCAGGTGGTCCAGGTGGTGGTGGTATACCTAGCCTTTCTAATCGTTCTCTTTCTAATTGTGACAATTGCGCACTACCACCGGCACCCGGATATAAAGCAAAATGATGGAGGGGCAGACCCGCTGGGCCTGTCAAGTTATCAAACGCTATCAAATTGAAAAAAAAAATAACCGCATTAGAAACGGTTATTAAGTATTACTAAAAACGAACTATGGATGAGATGAAACTAGAAAAAATTTTTCTTGTTAAAATGATTTATGACCACAGCCAATTTACAATTATGTAGACCAATCATTATTATTATTATCTTTGTATTTGCCGTAATTAACAATTAACACTTAAAATTGTATTCTTACCAGTAGGTCCAGCTAATCCAGCAGCTGCGTATCTTCTTTGAATTTCCAACCAATGTGGATCCATAGGATTTGGAGGTCCTCGCATACCACTCTTCATAATTTCTTCCTTTAATCTGTCATTTAACTCTCTTTCCCTAAGTTCCCTTATTTCTCGTTCTCTCTTTTCTCTTTCTAGATGTTCCAGCTCTATTCTCTCTCTTGCTCCAGGTCCATACATACTACTCAGCTGGTATTGAAGCATTGGATCCATACAATGTGCAGGTGGTAAAAGGGAACGAGGCATATGACCTGGGCTAAATCCAGCATGAGGTCGAGCATACTCTGACAGCTGCCGCAAGGCAGGAGTATCTGTAAAACCAGGCCGTGGAAAACGATCATAAGGCGAAGAGACAGTTTCCAAAGGACCACGAGATGGAGGTTTAACATCTGGTTTATCAGGTGTCGTTATTTTACGACTCTGAGCTTGTTGAACTCTTTCCCTTTCTTCTCTTTCTCTTTCAGCTTGCTTACGAAGTCGCTCTTCACGTTTGCGTGCCAATTTTGAATCAGGAACAGGTTTAAATGTGAGATCAGTACGTGCACATGAATTGTAATCACCACGATTCCAATGACGTAAGAAACTAAAAAAAGAGTTATTAATACTACTGTTAGAAAAGTTCACACGATTGACTTACATTGCTGATTGACTACGATGACATTCAGAATCTTCAATGCGAGGTTCAGGAGAAGGACCTCTAGGTGGAGCTAATGGACTAGTTTGACTATCTTCTTCAGGTATAACCACCTCTGGGTCAGGTTCAACTTTCACTACTTCATCGGCTGGAATAACTCTAGGGGGATGGGAGGGCGGTATTTGCATTGGTGAACTTGTAGGTGGATGTAATGATGATCCTTGCTGCATGTTGGCTGCTGCTTGTGCTGCATGTGCTCTTAAGGCATCCAAAGAACTGCTTCCCATTGGAGGTGGGCCTATTTAACACACAATTTGATAGGATTATAACATGCTTATAAGAATCATTACAGTAGAACCTCCATAACTCGAGATTCAAGGGGCACGATTATTAGTTCAAGTTATAAAAAATACGAGTTATGGAAAATTACGTGCAATTGGTATTGAAGTGCAAGGGGATGCAATAAAATTCGAGTTGAAGAGAAATTCAAGTTACAGAAGATTGACTTATAGGGGTTCCACTGTATATATAAGACTTGTTAGCTAAAATTATAGAAGTACCTAAAGGACCATGATGACCCATACTAGGAGGTTGAATCATAAGATGGTGAGGATTAGCAGGACTCGGTTTTGAATGTGACCCATGTCGCATACCCAATAACTGATTAGCAGCAGGAGATAATTGTTCATGATGGTGAGTGTGATGATGTGTATGTTGATTTGTTGTGCTGCTATGATTCATCGAAGTACTAGAAGTCTAAACAATCATTAATGAAATTTAATTTTATCAAGTATAAAATAAAACGTACCTGTGAAATTGGTGTATGTGGAGAACTAGTTCTAACAGGCTTTTGATTAACTTTTAATTGCACAGATTGACTTGAACTTGAGCTAGTAGAATGGGAAATGCTAATAGTATGATTTGTTCCTCCTCCATAATTTTGCTTATCAGTTGTTGTATGAATTGTACTATGATGGGCAGTTGATTGATGATGTGTTAGGGTAGTTTCGTGAGTTTGACTACGTTCTCCACCACCTTGGCCATCATCAGGCTCGCGAATCTCTCTCCTGGTAGTAACAGAACTAGTTGTGCTGTGTTGTGAGCTTGATAAAGTCGTTGAATCAACTTTTATACTACTCTCTGATCTTAATGGCCCTTGGGGTGGTGGAATGGCTTGAGGTTGATGAGGAATAGGTCCATAAGGATATGGATAAGAGAAAGGGTATCCAGAATATGGATGTGAATGGAATAAAAAGGAATGAGGCATTAGCGGATGTGGAGGAGGCATGTGACTTCCAAAATGTTGGTTCGGATGTATTACTGCTTGAGAACCAGAAGTAGGTGGTGGTAAATTCGATGTAGGACTTATAAGATTCATAGCAGAATGACCCATAACTACAGGTGGTGTTCCAGAATTTGATTGACGTAATGGTGGTGTTTGAGATATCACAGCACCAGGTGTACCCGAGCCACTACTAGAATGTTTAGGAGCTGGACTTTTTTCAGATGGAGGTTGTGAAGGACTATTACTTGTAATAATGGCAGGTGCATTTTGAGATGTGGGTGGATATTCAGGTTCCTTCTTAATATTATCAATTGCAGGTCCAGATGGTGGTCTGTCATTTGTATTCTGTGAATTCACAACAGAGGGTAAGGCAAATCCAGGCACTTTAACATCCTTGAGGCTTTGTAATGGATCTGGTCCTGAGGATACATGATTTGTTGAAATGCCTGTAGGACCCATATTAACAGAGTAACTACTGCTTGGTGGAGGAAGACCATTATTTTGAGGATTGCTACTAGGATGGGACGGAAGTGGTCCTGAATTTTGGACAAGTGGCTGAGAAAATGGTGGCAAACCTCCTACCATATGATTTTGATGAATACTAGAGCCTTGACTAGTATTAGTACTGGTTTGGGAATTATCTGGAATTTCTTGTTTTATCTTCAGATTCTGAGGCTCATTTTGTGAACTTGTATAAATTTGAGGAGCATTTTGTGGCAGTGGTTGATTATGCGATGACAGTTGTTGTCCCTGAGACACTGGTAACTGTTGATTTATGTGATTAAATTGATTTGATTTAGGCTGTGGTCCATACGGGTTACTAGACATAAAGCCATAGTGATTCATTGGAGGTTGACCACCTATAGTAACTAAATTGCTCGATTGCATTAGGTTAGGTAAAGGTGGCTGCCCAATGGAAGTACCAAGATTAACAAGATCATTTCTTTCTGGTTTATCCGATCTTTCTAATCTTTCTAGTCGATCTGGTCTCTCTACACGTTCTGGTCTTTCTAATCTCTCAGGCCTTTCTGTGCTCTTTTCTGATCTGTCTGTTTTCTTTTCTTCATCAACATGATTATCTGTAGGAGGTCTGTTGTTACTGCTGTTAGTGTTCGCTTGCATTTGAGCCATAGGTATTACTGTTGGTATATTTAATGGCTGTCCAAAGCCTTCAGTTCTTGCAGAACTTGTAAGTTCCATTGGTTCATCATGCGGTTCAAGCTTAATAACAGCATTAAGTGCAATTGGTTCCTTATTTTGAAATTCAGGTCTAAATTGATCTTTTAAATATGAATGGTTCAAATTTAAAATAGATTGATCTTTTATTTCTTTTTGGGAATCTTTAAGATTCAATGGATGATTTGGCTGTAATTGACTTAAACCATAACCCATTGGTTCTTTCAAATTTAATGCATGCGGCAAAAACATATTTTCTTTATATAAATTCAAATCTTCCTTTGCATTCATATTAAGAGCCTCATTACTATTTTCAACCTCCTCTTTTACAACAATCTTGTCCATTGTAACAACTTTTGGTATGATAAGTTCAGTTTTCATTTTTTCAGGTACAATTTCTTCTTTCAGTTCTTTTACATTTTCTGTCTTCACATTACTATGTACATCATCAAGTTTCTCTTTTTTAATCTCAACATTATATTTCATCTCATTTTTAAACTTGAGGTCTTTAGGATCTGGCAAATTAATTTTGATCAAGTTTTTATGATCCTTCATGTCTTCCGGCAGATGTATAGAAACATTTAATGGTTTTGTATCTGGTGTCGATGCTATTTTACTTGTTGTTATTACAGGAACAGTGGGTATTACTGCAATGGATGTTGTTGGTGGCTTTTCAACTAGAATAAAAATGAAATGTTAAAACTTTTTGAATTTAAAACATTCATATTTTTCTAATTTAAATCATTCTTGTTGAATTAATTAAACTATGTAATATTACACATAAATTAATAGACGGATCTAAATCTAAATGATTGTGATTCTTCTCTCAGGTTAAGAGTAAAGGATTACAACACAAATGTTTTATCCCACTATGATGACATCACCATTTTCCTCTGTACTCAGTGACGTAGGGTAAACTACAGTCATCGCTTGGACTATTATGAACATCTATATTAGTGTTTGGTGTTTTCAAGATTCCTACCAAAGATTAGAGCTAAGTACTTGAAGTTGAACAACACTGTAGAGCAGTTCATAAATTGAACTAGGGTAATAACCATAATTGTCAATGCCTTAATGTAATATTAAAGAAAAAATAAAACATGCCAGTAAATTAACCTTCAAAATTGTTATTATTCTGATAGCATGTAAAGATTCCCACAAACTTGTTAGATTAGTAAAAAGGATTTTTGAGAGTAAGCTCAGTAGGAGTACACTGTTCATAAAATAGCAAAAATACTAAACTGCAAATAATACAGTGTGTCCACATATCGATGCTCACTATTGGGATCTCGGAAATTGTAAGAGATACGAAGTCAGTTAAATTAGAAAAGATTTGGCTATTTTAGAGATCAGTTTACTTATGCTTTTGTTTTTCAAAAAGTTCACGGCTATTTGCTAAAAACAAAATTATCTTATTTTTTTTAAGTGAAATATCTCAGGAACGAGCAAAGATAGAAAAGAACAGCAAAGAGGGTATTTTAGAGAATTTACTACGAAACAAAAAATTATTTTCGCAACTGTCTTTTGTTTTACTTCGGAGGTGAAACGCAAATCCAAATTTTTTCTAATGGAACGCCTACTTGATTTCCATATTACTGAACTACATGCCTTAAATGCTTTTCAGTGATACATGGTTTGACACAGCTATTATTTTGTTTTACCAAGTTATGAAGTGAAAATCACTTTCCATCATAGTGTGCCATGACATCTAACACACAAAGTCGTGGAGTTTTATCAAAGAAATTCATTTGTTATGCAAAAATGCTTTTATGGGGCATTAGCTGCTTATTTGATGCTATCTGTGATTGCTCAGTAAAGTATCTTAAAAGCATCTTTTATTTTGTTTCAGCAATTGTTACATAACAAATGTAATTTATCCAACAGAAATCAATGATTTTCCAATGTTTAAAGCCATGGCACACTAAGTGGGAAATGCTTTTTATTTAAAAAAAAAAAAAAAAAAATTCGTTTTTAGCAAATATCTAGTAAGCTGTGAACTTTTTTAAAAAAACAAAAGCATAAGTAATCTGATCTCCAAAATAGCCAAATCTTTTCTGATTTAACCGATTTCATATCTCTTACAATTTCCGAGATCCCAATAGTGAGCATCGAAATGTGGACACACTGTATAATAAATATGATCAAAAAGCTGTCAGAAATATAATCTTTATGTCTTCGACTATCAAAGGATTTAAGAAACAAAATTCAAAATGGTAGAAATTGGTCAAGATCTATTTAAGTATCTATAGACTTCACTTGTTCTACAAGGAACAGCTGACGTATACTTTCAAGTATCGACTAGTACATTCAGAATAAGACATTAAGCTTGACCTTCAAAATAAAAACAAAAAGATCTTTAAATTCTTTGTTTAGAATAAATACCACTGGGCAAACATTTTACCCCGACTAATAATAAGTTAAGAATTATTCAACCTGGGCAGAAAATAAAAACGAAACTGAAATACAAAAATCATATGTTAGGTTATACTTTACCGTGTTTATTCTGAATGTATTCCAGATATACAAACACAAAAAAATCACAATCATTTAGTCCTATTCATTATACAGGATGTTTTACTTAAAAACTTAAAAGGCACATTCTTGACATATTTTATTAATGGTAGTTTAGTGTAGAGTCCCTAAATGTAACTTGCACACTGTTTCTAATTAAGAGTTAGGCCATGCATGTCAATTTTTTGCTACTGATATTTATTACCTTCAAATTACTTATTCTAAGGTTGGTATCAGTAAAAATATGATTTGCATGCACCAAACTTAATTTCAAAATTATTTTGCTTACAAGAAAAATGTACCTGTTCAAAATTGTGGAAATTTTAATACAGAAGGTTTTAGATTATTTGATTTTCCAAAAGAATAAACTAAAATTATGGAAATTAAATAAGAAAAATATGTAGCTTTTACTTTATTTTTATTATAATTAATTACTTCAAAATGCAACCCTACTAATATTGTATGCATTTCTACTCCACTGCTTTCATTACTATTTATTAGAATCTTCAGTAAGAACTGGTAACAAAAGTTTTGCAAAATGAAATCAGTATATAAAAATTAAAACAAAGTATTGAAAAATTATTTCTTTAATATTTTTAGGTAAAATATCTACTAAATAAGTGATTGTCAAAAATTTAATTTTTAGGTTGTCAGCCATAAACACGGGTGTTCCTTTGGACGTTCTTCATTAAATTTTGGACAGTGTCATTTGTTATATTTTTATTGGCTTTTCTCCACAGAATCTTCATTTCGTCTACTGTCAAAGTTCGTTTCTGCATTTTCTGCAGTTTTTGTTTTATAATTGCCCAGTACCTTTCGATGGGCTGCAATTCTGGCACATTAGAGGGGGGGGTGAAGCACTTTTGGAGCGAAATCTATACTCTGAGCTTTATACCATTCAAGAACAGATTTTGAATAAATTGCAGGCGCTAAATCCGGCCAAAAAATTGTAGAACATGTGTGATTTCTTAAAAAAGGTAGAAGTCGCCGGTTTAAACACTGCTTAATGTATATTTCATCGTCAAATGTTCCTTTGATAAAGAATGATGTGCTTCGTTTAACACAGTGACAGATGGCTTGTCAAATCAATATTTTTTCGCCAAATTTCATAAAGGCAACTGTCTTTTGGGATTCCTCAAGATCACAACCAGGTACCATTGAATAATCTTGTGGGCCTGGTAATGTAGCCAAGTCCATTTTTACATATGTCTCGTCATCCATAACGACATACAGTTTCTTCTTTGCAAATTTCCGTTCATAGAGCTTCCTCGATAGTGTAATACTTTTAGAATTTTGTTTTTCAGATCTATTGGGTGCCTTTTTCTTTTTCAATGTTCGAATGTTGTCTAGCTTCTTAATTCTTACAACCATTACATGTGAAGTACCTGCTTTTTTTGCAATATCCCTGATGGACATTGAGGAATGACAACGAATGATGTGAACGACCCGTTTTTCTAAATTCTTATCTATTAAACCTTTAGGATGACCAGTTCTGGGTTTATCTTGCATCCTTCTACTTGTTTTAACCTCAAAACTACTCTTCGAACGGTGTAGTAATTCTTGTTGCACTTCCGAGCCAACTGTTTTAAATTTATGTTAGGATCCACAGACCACTTGGCCATTATTTTGCAAAGGGCGTTTTCATTTCATTTCATTTTTACAATCGTTTGCAATGGCAGATACAAAGCGATAATCGTATTTGACAACTACTTAGAAACAAAAAATAATTAACGCAAACTGAGATTATTTTCAAATGTTTTATACACTTTCTGAATGATTTATTATTTGCAAAACTTTTGTTACCAGTCCTTATTACAATAATAAGTAATCTGTGAGGATGTTTTTGCTAAATACTTTTCATTTTAATCTTTCTCTGCATCCATTAACACATTGAAAAATTCATGTACCAAATTATGGCAACTATGGTTGCCTGTGGCAGGTACACAGTGAACAGATTGGCATCCACCTAATAAAAACTCTCTAATCTTTGGATAAAAGTAGATAAAAGCTTTATCTTGGGGCATCACTGTGCCACTGAAAATTATTCTAGTACCTACCTATATAGTAATCAGGTTGCAAAAATACTAACCCGACTCAAAGAAAAGCCAACTATTCTCAAGAAGTAGAATAAAATTTGTATTTAAAATATACGAGTAATTTTTTATAAAAAATGATATTGACAGTGCAGATGTAAAAGTAAATGTATATAACCTAAAATCTTGACTTTTCATGCATTATGTTACTGAAATAAAAAGAGACAAAAAATGTATACTTTTGCACAAAATTCGATTAGAAAGAGATAAATTAAATGTGTCTCAATTCTAATATTGACAAATTTACATTTAGGGACTCGAGTGAATTTGTCTTCATTTAAGAGTTATGGTTATTTAAACATAAAACATCTGAAAGTACAAAACTGAGGCCAACCTAGTTGTTATTTATTAAAATGCTAAAAAACCATTATCTACATAGATTATACAGAAGCAACTCCTGCTCGTTATAAAATCAACATTCATTATGCAAATCAAATAAAATCTCTTTTTCTGTTTCTACAATCTTCCACCACTCTTCAAAAAAATACTACCTTATTTACTAAATCTTCTTTTTTTAATATTCTTTTATTGTTACTTTTTTTAAAAGTAATGTAGTTTTTGTTTTAAATTCGAGCTTTTTCAAGACAAATGAATTTTTTATGTTCTTTATACCGATTACATTATTTTTTATATTTCCAAATTCTTATTTTGCATTACATTGTAATATTTATCAATTAATACTATACTAATAACACAAAATGAATAAGACTGTGCTTTATTATTTTACAATGGTATTTGTTAGTCCTAGGGATACAATCAACTAAAAAATAATGAAACATATTTTTGTAAAATTCAGACATTCATTGATAGCAAATTTAATTTCACAATTAATCATGTAAAGTGTTGTATGTAAAACAATAAGATATTCATGTCTAAAACAGGTCAATTTAGAGCTTTCATAACATAAAGTTTTAGATACAATTTAAGATTAATTTTTTAATAGAAATCTAACCTCAAAGTTATTAGGTTCATATAATTTCAGCAACAAGCAGCCATGATTGGTATGTAATTGTCATCAACTGTGCATGCTTATATTTCAAAATTATTTTCAAATTCATGTTTAGTTTTCTTCATAATTTTCATAACTCGAACCTTGGGTGCATTTGGGACACTCATCCGCTTAAGTCAACGGAAATCTTGTCAAAACATACTACGTTTCAGCAAAGAACAATTACCTGAATGACTCTGCTGCTGCAGCTGTCATGATATTTTAGAACATG
Source organism: Ignelater luminosus (assembly GCA_011009095.1). NCBI lineage: Eukaryota > Metazoa > Arthropoda > Insecta > Coleoptera > Elateridae > Ignelater > Ignelater luminosus. Next base: position 42,101 of record VTPC01004745.1, read on the forward strand.
CAGCACCACAACAATAAAAATTCAGTTTGTGCACCCTCTAGCAAGATGAATTTTGACAGCATTCTAAAAAGGTTAATTTGAGGTTAGAAAACGGCTCTAACATCACTTTTGACAGGACTGACAAATTCAGCCTACAATCTGATCACTGACTAAAATCCTCAACAGCTTTTTTCAGCGATATGTCAGCTTGTCCATTCAGGAACCCACTTAATTGGAATCGCAGCTGCTAAGTGTTCCTGGATACAATCCAAAATAAAATCATCCTCATCATGGATAAAAATCCATAGGCATTTAATGAACATCGACCCAATCAATCAGAATAACTATGGAAACAATTGTATCTATGGTAATTAATTCCTGTCATTATTATAAACTGTATGGTGGTTTGCTACTATCACTCACATATGTTAAAAGCTTGATAGTTTTAGATTAATTTCACATTTAGGTTAGAAATAACAGCATTGCCATGACTGGTAATTAAGGAAATATTAAAAACGATGATCTGAGATCATCACACTGGGTTGTAATATGAGTGTTCTATTAAATTTAAAAGATATCTATTAAAAAATGAGAAAAGATAGCCTTATGCAATCTTTTAGTTTAAGATGAAGATTATTGATGGTTGCCATAGAAGTAGATATTTATTTTGATTGACGGCTTAATAAATCGCTCATAATACAGCTCACTATTTTTTTTAATCATTATTTTGTAAAAAACAGATACTTCTGGTAACTTGATTTGTCTTTTTTACATAGAAACTGTACAGCCAAACTTTACATAATTAATTATATTTCAGATGTAACAACTTAGCAAAAAAGTATCATGGCCAACCCTCATCTAGAAAGGTCATGAACAGCAAATGCATAACTGACGTTTTACCATCGAACAATTGCAAAAAATATCCATGAAGTGGCAAAAGCATCTCATTTGACAGGAACTTTCCTAGTTGCCAGATTTCTTAATAGATTGTGAAAATGCTGTGGTGTCATGTAATATCACACTAGATCTTTTGGTATAATTTTCTAATGAAAGACCAAAGCCCAAATTATATAGATTAAAAACAACAATTATTAATGATTATAGCCAATATAAGCTGTCAACTAATAATTGTTTGACATTAGCATAAATAATCAGACATGAATTTTAATTCCACATATACCTGAGGACGACTTTATTTGAATCACAAATTTTAATAAAACTGCTTTGTATAAATTTAAAATTTGATTTCAAGATTGTTAATAAATGTAAATTGGTTCTATTGAAAGATCAAATGACATTTCCTAATCGTTAGTGCTTAAAAAACAATTGCTGTTGCTTGAACACTCCGTCAATGCAGATTGGACAAAGTAAACAAAACACAAACGCTAAACCATGTACTGTAAATACATACCCTGTATCTTGAAAAAAGCAAATTCTATAAAGAATTTAAATATGTAAAAATAACAAGTCTTGCATTTGAAATCAAGTGTTGCATTACGTAATACTAAAATTATGTTTAGTACCAAATGTTACCTGATGTAGGTTCCATCTTTATAACATATATATAAAGGAATAATAAATTAAATAGTTACCAGGTTCATTATTCTCTAATTTCACAGATTTAGTTGTGTCATGTATTTGGTTTCCATTAGTAAGTGTTGTACATGTTGTTGTTAACACAGTTGTTGTAGTAGTAGTGATACTAGTGGTTGGAAGTGGAAGAGTGACAGGTTCTACAGGTTCAGATTCTCCCTCATTATTATCGACTTCATCATTAACAGATCCTGAATCAGTTGTCACACTTGACGGACTCTGTAATTAATTAAATGATTATTTGTATAAATAAATAATCAATCAAACAAGCATACTTCAGCTCTTTCTCGTTTCTTTTTAAACAATCCAAGTTCTTTCTCTTCATTCTCAGGTTCTTCAGTTTTTTCTTGTCCTCTTTTCCGATTTTTCGATGGCGTTTCAGATTTTTCATTTTTATTACCCTTTTTATTTTTAACAGGTGTGTTGGGAGTATTAGACGTTTTTTCATTTGGACTATTATTGTTTGGGTTGTTGTGTTTAACAGGTGTTTTTGGTTCTGGTGTACCAGCTTCTCCACGCTTTGGTCTTGCTCTATTAGACGTTTGTTCTTTTGCAGCCTTATTCCTTGTTCTCATTCGCTGAGGACTTGCATCCGGACTCTCAGCTACAGGTCTGAATAAATAGGTGGGTTCTTTGCTCTCTTTGTCGTTTGTCTTGTTTCCATTCTCTTTTATATTATTTTCTTTTCCTCCTCCAGGATCCTTAGTATTACTTTCTTTATTAACATCCTTAACAGGTGTGGGTTCTTTAATTCCTGTGCTAGGTATTGCACCACCAGCTGCTGGTGCAGTAAGTGGAGGGAGTTCGTTTGTTTTCTTCAAGTGAATTCTACAATCCCAACATAAGAGCTGACGATCCTTTCCTCCAGTAGCCCAATCTCGCGAATCTAAAAGTAAGAATTGATTTTCATTATTAAATAAATAAAACCTGTAGAATAAGAAGAGCTCACTTGTAGTAAAACAATGTTGGCATCGATATTGCAATTCCCTGCTATCACTGTCATCTTCAGAATTGTCATCCTCAGTTACAGAACTTGTTTCACCTGGTTCTTTTCCAGGTTGTGGTGATGGCCTACTTGTTTCTGTCTCTACAGCAGCTCCACCACGACCTTTATCAAGAAGACATGTACTTAGATTTAAAAAATGTATAAATAAAAGAATTATACCAGTGTTTGGTGGAGTATTTGCTGCGCCTCTACTGTTCCTTGTATTACGTATTCTACGAAGAGAGCCTTGTCTTCGACGCCTATGTGGTCGATTATTATTTGCACCGGGAGTTTTCTTCCACAGATAATAAAATTCCACTAATTCAGGCTTAAAATTTTATTTAAAAAAAAATTAACATAAAACAAAAGCATTTAAAAATCTATTTTTACCGTATCTTTGTGAGGTAACAAATCTTTTCGAATTCTATAAAAATTTTTCCCAAACTGTCTTAAACCTTTAACAAATTTTTTAGTTTCCTCTTCAGACCACTTCTTATCAATTCCTTTAGGTATAGGACATTTCACTAAAGCTTGTAATGCACGATTTGAATCATAACCTGAATCATGTAACTGAAACGAGTTTCAAGTTGAAACTACCAGAAAAGAGAAAATATTAAGATCTTACTATGTCAAGAGCATTAATGGTAGTATCATCACGTGAAGCAGCACTAACGCCATCTTCACCACAGTCATTACATATTCCAGCAAAAGCAGCCATTGAACGAGCAGCACGCACATACATCAGTAAGTCAGCATCGACCATCATAGCTGGTATCCAACGAAGTTCTTCACGAATTTTTGTATGTTCTGGATCAGGAGGTAATTGTTCTGGTGGTATACCAGGCCGATAATCCGGCAAACGAGCCTGGATTTCATAATGTATTAAATGTTGTACAGTGTATAGTTAATTTCTAAACTAGAGAACAAAGACAGCCATGATTTTGTATTGTCTTAATAATATGTGAAAGATAGTATACAGGGAGGTCCATTACAAAAAATTATTAATCTCTAATTGGTTGCCAAAAATGTCAAATAGAAATAATAAGGTACAGTTAAAATCTTTGAAAACTTCCTGTGACTAATACCATAATCAATTATAGGAATAAATGACTATGACTATTTAGGTGTAGTTGAAACATATACAACCATAATTATTCTATTAATTAAAGAAAATTGTGGAAAAGAGTAGTTTTTTCTAATTATGTTATTTTTTTTAAACGTAAAAGTTGTTTGATTAAAGTTATGTTACATACACATAATTTGTTGGCAATAAAACAAGTTTTTACATTTAATAATACATATCACAATATACACAAACAAAAATAAACAAAAAAATAAAAATAGACATGTAAAAAATGGCATAATTGCCAGTTTCTTTTGTTTTGCTAATAGAATGTCACCTAAAAGTAAAACCATGGCAATCACTGTCATCTATCATTTAGAAACAAACTGTATGTAGAAAAAAGAAAAATAACTACAATACTAGTTTTGAAACTGAAAAGAAATGAAAAGTTCTCTAAAACATTCTACTCTTAAAATAAAACTAATGTCTCTACAAGTATAAATACAGTAATGTAAAAACGTATTTGTCAAAAAAAAAGGTACGGTTGAATTTACGTCTGCTGTACTTTAATATCAACCAATGTCTACCACCATGCAAAGTCCAAATCAAATAAACAATATCCCAAGTCGTGCAGTCTGCCGATTATATACAGTCATGCCAGATACTAAAACGTCTTTGGTAATACCAAATTGAAGCAAATAAAAAAACATAGTTGCTCATTGATATTTCCAAAATTTTACAGAGAGAGAGTTTAAGTACAAATTTTGAATGTTACCGTCCATGTCCACGTACATAAACATCCTTTACCTGGTTGCCAGGCCCCACCCTGATCTCACCCTGAGTAGTGGCCATTTTTCGTTACCTTTATTTGTAAAAGGTAACACAAAATTCACGAGTTTACTATGAATACAAATACATTATCTGTAAGAAAAAAAACACAAAATTATCATTGCTGTAAAAAATGTCGCTAGTATATAAATAACATACTACATTAAAAGCGAGGTTAAAAGTGGTCTGTGTTTATATACCTACTAAGAATACGACATGTAATTTTTACAAACCATAGAAAAGCATATCATAAGTACCACTTTACAAAATTAACACAGCAAGCAAGAACAGAAACATGAAAGGTGTAAAAATTGATATTACAGTGTTATCAGTAAATAAAACCCTGTAAAAAATACTTAGTAAATAGTTTGCTTATATTAAAAAATCTGTATAATGTATGTAGAAGCTAACTACATAATAAATAATATTAACCTTAGATAAATGTAATTACCACATAAATTATGTCATATAGCAAAATAAAATTTATTTTACATTCTGAGAATTATCTTTAATTGGAATTTATAAGACAGCAAGTGCATTTTAATACCCTACAGATATTACAAGTATTCAATTTCCATCATTAAAGGCTAAAAAATAAACTCACATTAAAAATAACGACGTTATAGAGTGCATTTCTGCACCATTTACAGTTTAACATAATGCAGCCCACTTCAATGAAGTCAAAACAAAAGAATGAAAACATAAGAAATAAAATTCATACTAGTACATCAAGAAAAAAAATTACAACCGCCCATCTGCAAATTACATCATTAACACGGAAACTCACGTGTCAAATGGGCCCAAATGTAGTATACCTGCCCACTAATAAATTAGCAAATGTTACCCCCCACCTTTAAGCGCAGGGAGTTGTATACATAACAATTAACTTGTCAATCATGGCCAATTAGCAACATAAATAATTAATTTGCAAAATGCAATCACCATGAAAAAACTCGAATTTGTAAATGCTTTAAAAACAATTGGAATTACATACACGAAACAAAAGAAAATCGTGCCAAAAGATACACGTCGTACTCACCAATAAATAAAACAATTCCCCCACATAATAAAATGCGTTTCACACTGGTTTTGTCATTTTTAAGATAAAAATAATCATCCACACTATACACCATACAACCACGCACACTTACGCATCGGAAAATAAACTTTTTCTCCGTTTGTTTTGCCCGAATTCGTATAAACGAATAGAAAATACGGCTTCCGATTTATCGATCCTTGACGGCCATTTTACTTTCTTCGTTCATTCAACAAACAGCCAAACCGTTTCATCGCCATCTATTGGTCAACTAAAAAAAAATTAAAATTTTTGTGAATTTTTAATAATTTACTTTAGTTATGATACTATTCCTGAATCATATTTTTATATTTAATTAAAAAACGGTTTTAATTTTTTTCAATGGTTTGTAGAATAACAAAGAAGTATCTCCAAGGAATGAACTTAAAATAGCTTACTATACAGTGCGGTTTTTTAAAGGCAGGCCTTAGATAGAGAATAGTAGTAGAAGTTTTTACCTTCTGCTACTATTACCTTTTGTTTTCTTAAGAATTGTTATCCTAAAATAATTTTTTTAATGAAAAGTCTAACTTTAAATTGTCGTTTCAGTAACTTTTACTCTACAAACTAAAAGAATAAAATAAAAACAAAGAAAAATATAAGTTGATAATCCAAGGTTACAAAATTAAAACTGCGAGTAGGCGAGGACATCCCTGGCCTATGAGCGCCTATAAGCGAAAGAGCGGCAAAATATTTACAAAAGTGTTAAAAATCAAAATTCACAGATACAGTACTAAAATTGTAATACAATGTAGGGGAACGATAAAATGTCTTACAACAAGAAATACATAAATACGTTATATGAGCTACAGAATACACAACTTTCAAGAAGGTTACCTCTAGCAAAACGAGTAAAAGCAGAAAATAATATCATTAAAAGTATGATCAATTAAGGGGTCATTGAACCTTCAAATAGTTCCTGGTTCTCACCACTCCTCTTGGTTAAGAAGGTAGCAGCAGTTGTACAATATTGTGTGTCGATTATAGGCAGTTAAACAGTATGACCAAGAAAAACAGATATCCGCTGCCTAGGTTGGTCTTGCTATTGGATTTGGCCTATGGCAATATACAATGCGATTTGGCCTGTGCAACGTTCCTGAGGCATCTGAAAGACTAATGTAACAGATATTGAGGGATTTGTGTTAGAAAACCTACTATAGTCTACCTTGATGATGTTATTGTGGTTGGCCAGCCGTTCGATGACCATTTAAAAATCTAGATATGTTTTTAAGACTATATTATGCAAATCTGTAGTTGGGTCTAAAGAACTACTAAAATCTGTTCCAAAAGTGGAAGTTTAATATGTCAGTCATTTAGTATCAGAAAATAGAATGGTGATCGATCCTGATAAGATTCCCGTACTTTAAAGTGGTCTTGATTAAAGAACAAACATAATTGCATGAATTACAAAGTGTTCTGGAAAAAGGGTACAGACTTATTTAATGAGATGATGACTGCAAACAATAGATTTTAACGCTTTCAAGCAAGCTTTAGTAAACGCCCCAGAGCTGAGTTGCACAAAAATGAAAAGGCGATTTGTTTTAAACACTAATGCGAGAAATACCGGAATAGATGTTGCCCTGTTTCAAGCAATTAGCTATTGCAGATATTATTTGTCGATACTAAAGTGAACTAAACCGATATCTTACACGAAATAGCTGTGATATGGTCAGAAAAGCTGAGCACTTCTCATTAAAATTATGAACAGATCCCTACTTCTTAAGTATATGAATCAAAAGATCTTTCTGCAAATTATAAGTACAGAGACTTCAACGATTGCAAACCACTTGACCACGATATTTATTGTTGGTTAGGCAACACATCTTGCACTATTGGCAGCTCTGTTGTAATAAAAATAATGTAGTTTTCCAATGGCGTAGTATTGGATATATGATGAACTTCTTAAAAACTTAAATATTTCAAATTTATTATCACGCTTTGAATGATTTAAATCTAACTTACCTCGATTAACTCACAAAAAGCAGATTTAGTCTTGAAAAAGAACGATCTTTAAATAGAACAAACTAAACTGTAAAAAATGCAAAACTAAAAGATAACAAGAGATCACCGAACGCACACACGCCAATGTAATTTTAAGTTAGAAATGTACTCACTCGGGTGGGCATTACTCTGTAGTATGGCCAACGTCAAAAAATACAATTTTGCGTCACTTTTAAATTAGTGGTTACGTGCTTTGTAATCATTGTTGATGTCTCTGTGTTTTGGTAGGCTTTGGAATTAAACTGTTTAAAAATAAGCGCTTGAGTAAGACCTAATAATAAAGAGCATTTGATAAGACACTCATTAATTTTTATAAAAATGTCACCTACATTCTATTCCATGTTACTTTTAAATTTGGCGTTTGATCAGCTTTATGTTGTGATGGTTTACGAACATCTACGGATTGGCGTTTGCGCAACATAAATATCAGATCTTTTATAATTTCCGACTTTATGGCGTTTGTGTGAATATTTAATCAACATTAAATGTTCAGCTCGATTTTTCTCAGAATTTTTGTAATGCCAACGTCATAACTAAAAAACAAATGAAAATCGTACTAATGTGTATTTTTAAAAACTAAAATTGACCTGTCTCAGCGTTTTTAAAAAAACATGTTGAATTCGCTTTTTTTTCTAAAATTCCATACTTTAATCCCACACTGTATAACCTCCCCTACAAGCGCGTGGTCTACAGTTTAGCGTGCGCAGACCGAAAACCAGGAACACGAAAGATCAAAAGAACCGCCCTGAGTGATCCAACTGATTCTGTAAGGTATAAACTGTGACCCAGGTTTCTTCTTTCTGCTCTACGCCTTCACTTGCGCAGTTATCATCTTTGCACATTGGTTTTTGTAATTTATTTTTGTATTAGAATGTTTCACATTTAAAGAAAAATTTGTTTTTTTATAATACTTTTCTGTGTAATGTTATCGGATGGGATGGTTTGACTGAAGAGTGATTTTAATTTATTTTTAATATTTTTGGGATTCTACTTTAAAACACCCTGTATACCTGCAACGCAATCCCTTGAAAGCTGTCAACGTTGTCAAGGTCACTTACGTCAAAACTAGTCAAAGCCTTGTTTGTGTCAACTGTGTCAACCTATTCAATACTTAATTGCGTATAGAATTCCTTGGCATTTAAAATGCTATAAAATACGTTATATTTCAAGTTAATTAAATCAAGAAATCATGGATGACTTGAAACACAAGATCTTAGGATTATTAAATAAACAAGTATGAAAAGTCAACAATAACCTTTGTATAAATTGAGGTTATATTATCTTAACTTTAATCCTTTTCCTTATTTGTCTCCTATTCTATAATATTAATTAATCTTTCTTATTTATTAAGGGCACAAAGATTCCTTCAATGGGTTTCTCTGATGCTAATTATCAACTTACACAGCCTGAAAACTTATCAATAAATAGTAAAACTGTTGCGGAATCTGATAGACCTGCTGATCAAGATATTCTAGAAAGTATACAAGCGGCTTATTTCTCTATGGATGAAGAATTTGATATTTGCAGATTTGAATTGAGTGTAAAAACATTATTAATCTACATCTAATCATTTTTATTTGCATTCAATTTGTAGAAATTGCCCGAGTTCTTAGACTGTGATAATATACAAAGAGATTTTAAAACACTCAAGCAACAACATCAGGTTGTATCAAAAAAAGTACTTCAATTAATACTTGAGCAGCAGAGTGTTTGTAATGAAGAATTTGAACGCGTGTTGGAAGTTCGTGATAAGCTTGCTGAAACACTAGAATTATGTAGAAGTAGTCGTTATGAATTAAAGATAGCAGAAAAACAATTTAGTACTAGTTTAAGTATTTTGGCAAATTATAGAAAAAGGAAATTAGTACAGAATCTCCTGAATAATCTGAATACCATAAAAACATTGGTAAATATTACAGAGATAAATATAAATATAGTTTCTCAGTGTTTGATTTGTAGCATCGTACAGGGCATAGGTTACAAGAATTACTGAATGAGGAAAATTACGCTGGTGCTATTGAATTACTTCAAGAATGTCAGGCTGTAGCAAATACATATCGACATTTTACATGTGTTGCTGCACTTACAAATAAATTACAAGAGACACTTGAAGATACTGAAGAAAAATTAGATCAGGTTTTAGCACAAGTAGGTATATAATACTTTTATTACTTATGATATATTATACTTAATACTCATTAAATATTAAATATTTTTAGTAAGTTAATTATAGTGTAATACATATATAGAAAACTTTAGATCTCGTGTAGGATTCAAACCCATATCCCTAATAAATTGTATCATTGCTTTATCAATTAAGGTAGCAGAATTTACCCCAAGTGAGAGTTAAAATTTATATATGTATTATTTGTATGTAATAAGTATTTAAAATATTTAGTATTTAATGGACATGTTGAGGTTAACAATTCTACAAGTTGAATTAGTTATTATTGATTATTACTATCTAATACCTATTTAATCTTTGAATTTGAATTTGTTCAATGTAGGTAATATTTTACTTGCAAATTCTAACTTAAAATCTCTATTTCTAGATGTGCTTTTATTTTGATAGTGTGCGATATAGCAAACTTCAAGCTGCTTATAAATTACTTGGAAAGACTCAAATAGCTATGGATCATTTACATATGCATTATACCAGTGCTATTTATAATACAGCATTGAATATTGTACGTGTTTACGTAACATCTACTGATTTTACAGAATTAAACGATAGCAGTGAAAAGAAACCTTACGATAAATTATGTTTGGTAATACATATTTGTGTTTTATGTTTATGTAGTCTAAGTATTTTTAAAATTCTAGTCAATCTTTCAAGATACGTTTATCCCATGTCTTGTAGACCTCTGTAAGTCATTATTTAAAATTGTTTTAAGTTACCATCAGCTTAATAAATGGCACGCCCGTTTAGAACTTGATGTAAATGAGTCATCTAGTGATCTAGAAGACAATTTTAATAAGCAATATATTAAGCAAAAATTAGAAAGCGGTCTCATGAAAATTTGGCATGATGTTCAAAGTAAAGTTTCAACGTTACTTCTTAATAGTGATTTAGCTTCATATAAGTTTGATCAGTTTGTCCAAGTGCTAAGTGTTGTTCATAGGTAAGCAAAATTCCAACTTTCAAAGTTTTTATATTCTAATCTTTATTGCTGTTTAGGTTTATGGAAGTGGGTGAAGAATTTTGCGGAAGCAAGTCTGATGAATTACAAGAATCAATTAGAAAACAAAGTGTTAATTATTTCAAAAATTATCATGCACAAAGGTTGGATGAATTGCGTATATTTCTAGAAAATGAAAGTTGGGAAATTTGTCCTGTTAAACCTACTTTTGATATTTTACAGTTGCAGGTAATTATGTATGAAAATGTATACAATAATAAATAAAGTAAAAAAAACTTAAGACAGATTTGAATAGGTCTTTTAAAGCTTTATAAATCTTTCTTTCACAGTTTTACTAGTAGAATAATTAGAAGAATAAATATTTGTAATTTTCTATTTCCTCATGTAAAATTCTTATCTAGCCTAAATTATTACTACACTTAGCTTGTTTTGCATTATGCATTATTCTTAAAATCATATTTTAGGAATTTAAATCATTACGTTCAGCATTAAAAAATTACAAAGCAAGGCCTCAGTTATCACAGACTATTCCTTATTCACATTCACCAGACTGTAGTTCTTCTAACCATTCTCAAGATGGAAGTAGTGTTGCAGGTATTATACATAATACATTGTGTTACTGCTTGAATTTCTATCAACAGAAATGTTATTTTATTAGGAAATTATTTTTTACGTTATGCTGATCATGGAACACCATTTGATACCAGCTTAGATGAAACTGCGGTCGAAGAAGATATTTTAGTTGCAGTTGGTGATGAAGCTTCTGGTTACTTTTCCGAAGAAAGTGAAGATGAATCTGAAGAACTTAAACAAGATTTTGTTGATGAATATGCAGATGGTGGTACTAGAAGGTCATCATATCAAGAGAAAAAAGAGAAACACAGTTCAAAAGCACCTATACTTACAAATACTGCACTATCTGTGTTAAGGCAAATAGGGAAATATTTACAAATGTCTCGATTACTACGACCTATTGCATTTGATATTATTATGTGTATGACACAACTCTTTGATTTTTATGTTTATGCTGTACATCGATTCTTTGCTGCTGACCTTGTAAGTATGCAGGTTGCTTGTACGCTTGGGCAATTTGAGAATTTATTAATTGAAAATTAACTTGGAAATGAATTGGATTATGTAAATTAATGTAAAATGCTCAGAACTAAATTAACCTATTTGACTTGCTACAAATCAGTGTATGGAAAACAAGAATTTTCCTTAAAACCTGCATTGTTAACCTGATTCAAATAAATTCATTCAAACAGTCTAATCAAATAGATTTGAATCAATCAAATTAGTTTTAACATTATGAAGTCCGTTATCGAAATAATTTGCTTAATTAAGTTGCAATAACATTTAACATAACTTGAATAAAAAAAAACTGTTTTATCTGATTAATAAATAATTAATTGCCGAATTAGTTAAAGAAAAGTGAATGCTGTGGTTTCATTTATTACAATGGGACTCCAAAAAACAAGAGCATAAAGCTATAGCTTCTGCTCTCTATAATCTAGAAATCAACAGCTAATAATTTTAGCTATTTTGTCTTTCAGACTATCTCAGGCGCATCTTTATATACCCTCAAACTGAATGGAACACTCAAAAGAATATCTGATAATTTAATACTTGATTACAATGGGCAAGAAGAAGTAGAATCTGATAAGAACAAAGTTTCCAAACCTCACTTGTCACCTATTGTAGATTTAACTAAACCTGAACAGTTACATGGTTTAGCAGAGAGAATCTCAGCTGTTGAAAGTTTGATATTTTTATCGAAGCAATATGAATATTTACAAGGTTACTTGGAACATCTTTTACCTGCAAATAATAAGATTATCTTACAACAGTTTTTCAGTCAGGTAAGTTCTTTTCTGTACGTTATGTCTCTGATGGCAGAAATGCTGAACTAAATCCTCAAGTCATTTTTGGATTTCTTTACATGTTAATAAAATTGTAATAATTAAAACATAATTCCACTTATAATCTTTGCCTGATGTATTTCCATATATATTTATCATCTTCAAAGGCATAAATAAACAAGTTGTTATGGTAACCAGCTAATTTGATCTAAATTCAAATTATGATCTTCAGTCTTCATCTAACACTTGCAGCAATGGCGATCTTATCAGGTTAATCTGCTCATCATTTGTATGTGGTTGTTTGTGGTCATAGGGTGATTAGTTTCTATGAGGTGTTTTGAATAATTGGATGTTCTTTATACCTAACATCAAAATTTCTAAGTGCTTGGCCAACATAAACAGAGTTGTAGAATGAGCAGGCGAATCAATTTAATGTTATAAGTGGAATTGTGTTTTAATTATTATAATTTTATTAACATGGAGTTCCACAAAGTAAATCTAAGTAAAATAAAATTATTTATGTGTTGTTTATTGCGTATTTCAAGAATTAAACCATTATCTAAAGTTAATATTTATTGTTAATTTTTTGTGTTTTTTCTTGGTGTAACTTAAGTGATTTTATTTTAAAACATCTGGGAATGCAAAGCATAACCACAACGAACTCCGTTTTGTTACTTTTTTCAGACTTCGGCAGCCATTTTGACCATGTTTCCTAGGTGATATAAAAAAACTAAAACTACATGTTTGTCATATTTCTTGATGTAGAATATGATTCTAAAGTAAAAAAAATTTTTTGAAAATTTTCCATTTTTTGGCGGCCATTTTGACCATGTTCCCGAAGAGTTATCAAAAAACGAAGATATCTTTAGTTTTTTCTGTAGAATCCAAATCTGAAGTCAAAATTTCAAAATTTGACAAAAAATGCGGACAGACAGACAGACAGACTTAGCAAATTCAGTAACGACTCCTTTGGAGTTCGTTGAAAGTTCTCTTAATACTTGTAAAATTACATTGCCAGCATTTAAAATTGCTTCAGATGCTAAAGTCATAGTTAAATAAAATAAATATTTCAAAAAGACTAAGCCTTCCTCTCACTTTTTTAGTATTTGGAATGGAACATACACAAGTCATCACAAGCATGAGCCCTATCTTTGTGTCAAAAATAAATAGTTTGCATTTTTCTTTGTTGATTATCGAATTGACTTTAAATTTTTATCAATTAATACAATGTTCAAAAGGAAATATCTCCATATGGTCGACGCAATCTTATCTTACACCATCAGCCTACTTTGATTAAAAATAAATGCATATAAATCAGAAAAACATAGTGGGCCTTATTCTCTAATCTACAGTGTGAATAAAAAGTAAGGAACATTGATGCTGGAACTTTTATTATTGGTTGTACGAAACAAGGTTGTTCATGGGAATTTGATGTCTGAATATTTACTATAATTTGATGTTTTTCAATTTTTTTTTGATATCATAGTTTTAGGCTGTGACATCATCGAAGAAGTTTTTGTGTGGCAGAATTGGATAGTATTTTGTTTTCTCTTTACAGTGTCGTATTTCTTAAAATTTTTCATAAGGAACTTTGTGATATCTTTACATGATCTTAAAGAGGAAACAAAATACTATCCAATTCCACCACAACAAAGTATAGGTTGCTTTGCTCTTCAAAAAATTTTTTGATGATGTGACAGTCTGATGTCAAAAAAAATTGAAGAACATCAAATTGTGGTAAATATTCAGACATCAAACTCCCATTAACAACTTTTTGTCATATAACCAATAATAAAAGTTCCAGCATCAATGTTCCTTACTTTTTATTCACACTGTATATTAGCACTAATACAACTTGCACTAGAAGGTATATCTTAATAGTTTAATTAGCCAATAGAACCAAAATATGAAATTAGAAAAGATTAGAAAATAAAGGCCATAATTAAGACCTTATTCTCTAATCTCTTCATACTTATTTTAGTTTTGGTTTAATAATTAAATTGTTAAAGTAGATCTTTTGGTGGAAGTTGTGCTAGTCCTGACATTGGTAAGAGAATAAATTCCAGTATTATTTATTCATTCAAGCTTGACAGTAAAGTTAAAAAACGTAGTTCTTCTTGATCAGTACGCGATCGACACGCTGATTGGCTCGGTTGGCGTTGGCTCCATATCATTCAGTTGGGTATTTTTGGTGCAAAAGTTGCTTATACATCCAAGTAATATACAGTAGTGTTTTTTAGTTAACTCTGCAAACTCGGTGCCTTAAGAGAGTTGATGGAGTGAGCATGCACAAGCATCAAAAGTTTAAATGTTTTGTAGCTTAAGTTAGGTTTTTACCTAAGTGGAGAAACTACTAGTTTGGCAGTTTTTAATTCTTTCAATTAATTTATTTGATATTCATCATCTGTATCAGATGATTCTTAGCTCTTAAAATCATGCATTTCTGAAAAGGTCTTGAGATGATAATAAGTTTATTATTATGAAAAATTAATTATTTAACATTATTTCACAAAGTTCCCACTACAATTTGAAATTTAAAACTGTAAAAATACCATTACATTCGAGCTAGATTGTAATACATAACTCGTTTTACACCTTGGTCATGTGACACAATTTGAAATTAACTCTACTCCAACTTTGAGTTTCGTACCAGAACACACATAATAATGACATTCGTTTTCAGACTTCTAACACAAAATGCCACATAGTGAAACTAACTTTGCGTGTAATGATCAATATGCTGCTGAGATTAATATCATTTGTAAAACAGACACCAGATTAAATACATAAATTAATTAATGTCGAAAACCTAACCTTAAATGCAGAGAATTAGTTAGATTGTGGTAAAAATTCCATGTAAAATCAACTTATATTAGGTCTGTTTGTTTGCTTGCTCTAATCACATTATAGCAGTTTGAGCAACATATTAGGCGTTCGTTTGCGTCAGAGCAACTGCTCGAAAATTGTTCGTTTGCGTCGAGCAATTAACTCTAGATCACGTCGAGCAAAGAAAAGTTGCTTGATCTCCCAAGGTGGAGCAAGTTGAGCAGCAGAGCATTGTAGCAGCAATAAAATATGACCATAAATATATCGCGGGAAACATAATCACGTATAGTAATTAGTAACCGCTATTCTATGCCAGTAACTGTTGCTAAAATGGTGATAAATGATGCAAGTTTACGAGATGTTCAAGATAATTATTACGTTTTAGATGGATCTGCTAAGTAACATACGGAAATAAAAGAAGAATATCTAATTCTTGGCGTATTTCATTATCTAGCACAATTTCTTCTACAGTTAGACCTTTTAATCATTGTCTCTCTATATTTTACAATATAATAACTTAGGTACTTTTAAAATCTAAAAAAGTTTAACATAATAGGAGCTCGTTTTTAGGTTAGAAATAGCCGATTATTTTGCCGTTTTAAAAAAAGTCGTTCGTTTGCTTAAAATGGAGTAAAGTGCTTGAACCTGCTCTCTTTGGTCACGTGACAATGCTCGGCTGCCTCTGCTTGAAGCAAATTGAGCAAGCAAACGAACAGACCTATTGATTCAGTTTCATTACCTTAATCCTTCCTGAATGGGAATTAGGCATTTTTTTATCAATGAGTTATTAAGAAAAGAATAGCCAGAAAACTTGGAATCCAAACTTTGAAAAATTATAATTTTTATTTACAAATATAATTCTCATGCAGTCTGTTTAACAAGTCTGCAGCTTGCTTATTTATTAGTGAAGTGATTTTAAATCTTAAAGATCATGTAAATTTGTTTATTATTTTGCAGACTGAATAATAAATTACAACTGCAAGATGACGTGTTCTTTGAGGGTACAAGTTATCTCTCCCTTTCATAAGAATTACAAACCATATTTTTCATTTTTTAATTTAATTGTATCAATAATTAAAATAACCTAAATATTAGTTAAAGGATGTAATTAATATGAAAGATAGAGTTTGTTGTACTCCTAGGGTACTCATGTGCACATTCTTTATAGTAGGTACTATGTGGCAGCACAATCACGAACCTTCTACAATATATTTATCCTTATTTACATAGATAAACCGAAAAACTGCTATATAATAAAATTATATGAAATTACTCATGATTAAACCTTAGGAAGTAATTGGGGGGACGGGGGATCATGATCTTGAAAAACATGATGCTACTACTTTGAAACATGAAAATATGCTTTAAGACAAATTATTAAGCTTGACACAATATCATTCTGGTTATAAGTAATGTTGCACTATTCAAAATGATTCAAATTTAGATATAAATTTTCAGGATGTTGATTTCATTTTAATTCAAAAAAGAACACAATATTTGTTAAAAACAAAATACATTTATTAACTTGTTGCTTAAAAATTACATGTTTAATTTATATCCGCTTAAAATATAACCACCAAAATTCATTATAACTTCCGGATGCGTACGTTCGGGTAAAACTTGATAATTTCTCATAAAATTATTAGACAATTTAACACCAATGAAATCTGTTCTGTTCTTTAAATAGAAATACAAGTCTTGTAAAGGCTCTTTAACTAAATTAAAAACAACTAAAGTCCGACCATCTTTTAAAAATGGCAGCAATTCCTTCACTATACTCATTGGATGTTCCTTGGCCACAACTATAATGGAATCTACCTTTTCTTGCAAAATATGACATGCCTTCTCATTTTCTAATTGCCAATATGGCCTTTTAACAACTGTGCCAGTTTCATTTGAGTCTGATTCACTGTGCTTACGCTTTCTAGAATTTATATTAGACTGTTTTGTAATTTCATCATTTTGTGAATCTTGATTAGCTTCATGAGTACTCTCAGAATTACTACCAGAACATTTTGCATTGTCTTCACTGTGTGATTTCTGATTAACATTTTGTGAATTATCACCTGATTTCTCTTGATTTTGTTTTTTATCACTTTCATTTCCTTTAACATAATTTCCACCCTCTTGGTAATAACATCGTAACACTGAATATAAATTAACATGAATACAACGATCAACTTGTTCTTGAGGAAACTGCATTGCTAAAAAGGCAGCTTTTTGGCATTCATTACCTGGATGTGCATGAATTAGTTGTCCGTGTGTGTTTGGACCTATCGAGTTCATAATAGCAGAAGTTACCAGTCCTGATGTTCCACTGTCGTATAATAGAAATTTTCCATCTGATTGTATATTAGCATAAGTTAATATCTGTGACAGATCATCTATTCGTATACCTAGAGTTTTAGCTGGGTCCTGTCGGTAAAATAGTTGAGCAAGCAAGCGTATTGATGGTTTGCGTACTTGTATGTATTCAAAGTACTTTTTCTCTTTCTTCTTTAAATACTTTTCCTGACTGTATTCGGTTTTAGAATTAAAAGTTTTTGAATTTGCTATCAGTTTTTCTACGATATCACTAGAACTCACAGCTTGATCTCGTAATCTTTCTATTTCGTCCTTTGTAAGTGCTTGTGAATTTCCATCATCGATGATATTACGATTATCAGCACCAGATTGTTCAATATTTAGCTGGTTCTTGGTTGTTAGTTCATTTACCTCTTCCAAAGTATATAAACGTTTACTACCTGGTTTTACAATCATACGAAATGTTTCGTAATATTTGTGTCCCACGATATTATCGAGTTGAATTACATCTTTACCTAGTGTAATTGTACCGTTCGGCTTTATCTTATGGAGTTTGGTGTAGCCCTGGCGTTGTATTATTAAATAATCACCAAATTTTATTTGATTTTGATTCATGATGTCACGTTGCAAATATTGAAGGTTAAGAACATTTAGGTTATGTTATGTTTTGTCTTGTGGTTATAAATAGTAATACGAGATGGCGGAAGAAGAGCAATGCGAATTTATTCTACAGGGTGTTCTTAATTTTTTTTTCTTACAGGGTTACAATAAATAATTTAAGGTACACATTACAAGTTAACTATGAAATAAGATATGAAAAAACACATTATTGTTATTAGGGTGATTGTTATTAAAATAATGTTATAGGTATCTTGTATCTGTTTCAGACTATAGCTTGTGCAATTGATTTGAGAAGACCCATCTACATGTGTGTAGCAGCACAAGCATTTGATCTTCGCCAAATTCTTATATCAATGTCTAAGATTAATTGGGAAGTGAAGGATGTGATGTCACAACATAATTCATATATTGATGTTTTGCTTAGGGCAAGTTTATTTTTTATTTTAATAATATGAAATGAATTTTTATTTTAAGATATTTTTAAATTAAAATACTTCATTAGCGTTAATGCTTATGATATCATGTAAAATTGCTTATTAATCTAATCTCTATTGCAATCTGTTTAGATCAAAATATTTATGCTTCAGCTTTAATATGTTTTTTTTTTGCTAATGATTACTTTTATTAGTTAAATAATACATTTATGTTGATAGGAAGTCCAAATCTTCACAATGCGTTTAGAACAAGTTAATTCCAGAATTCCTATACCTTCAGATGTTTTTAAGGTTTTATGGGAAAATATTGCTCATATTATAACTCATACTTTAGTTCAAGGGTAAAATTGATATAATATCATTTTGTTTTCAGATTAACACTAGAAAGAATTTTTTATTAGTTTTTCAGATGCAAAGAAATGTACAAATGGGGGACGTGCACTTATGCAATTGGATTTTACTCAGTTTCTGTCAAAGTTTGAAAAAATATCTTCTTTAAGGCCTGTTCCTCACAGAGAATATGTTGAAAATTATGTCAAAGCTTATTATCTGCCTGATGTGGAACTAGAAAAGTGGATAAGAGAACATAATGTAGGATTATTGTTATGTTATTTTCTGCTGTTTAACCTTTGATAATTGTTTTTAGGAATATTCTTCAAAGCATCTTTTTGGTCTTGTGAGTTGTGCTTGTCAGAATAATAAAAAGACTAGGCAAAGATTAATACAAGTTATTGAAGAATTAGAAAAATCAGTGCAGAGATAACACATGCAGTCATTCTTTTATTATGAGTTGTGTCTAATTGTTGAAGCCTACAACAAACAGTCAATTGGACATAGTTAGCACAAGACTTTAAATTTTTAGTATAGATTTGATTTAAACTTATATTCCAAAGTTAAAACTATTTTTTAAATAATACTTTATTGTTAACTGTTTTGAAACTCTCTTTTTATCTATGTGTATGTGATATTTTACCATTTCCATTAAGCGATGAAAATTTAATTTAACCAAGTAAACATTTTGTGAGAAGATTACCTATGTTTTGTACTTAATTATTTAAATTTTTTTATAAACAGTAGTATGTATCTTATAGTTTATAGTAAGACATTTTGTGGTAAGTTTGAAAAAAAATTAGTTTAACTGATAAAATAGTGAAATTGTATCCCAGTTATGAAGAACTTTAAATATTTATTATTAATAAATTTATATTACACAAAAACTTTATTTATTTAATTATTGATGACTCACTGTAGTCTATATGTCTGTGCACAGGAATTATTGGAAGATGTCATCTTTTAATTTCTATTGACAAATTATTAAATGTAGATAAGCTCCAAAGCAAAATATCAATATTGAGATAGGAATATTGGAAAAAATGCTAAGATCTTGGTGTCTCTCCAATTTGTAATCCCTACTTTTTGGGCAAAATTAAAACACATTATAAAATGATGCTTTGCTTTTTGAATTGCTTGAATGAGTTAAAAATATGTTAGTATCTTTTCTGCTTACAGGCATTTGACATCAGATCAGAAGAAATAATTCATACAGTTTACTACAGTTTAAATTAATTTTGTAAATAAAATAAACAATTTGAATTTCTTTTTTAATATAACAAATAAATTACAAAATATATACATTGATTTACGTACATTGTAAAATAGTAGTTGTAAAAATAATAATATTAATAATAGTAATAATAATAGTAATAATAATATTAATAATAGTAATAATAATAATAATAATAATAATAATAATAGTAATAATAATAATAATAATAGTAATAATAATAATGATAATGATAATAATAATGATAAAAACTAATGACTAAAATAATGAACGACAGCCCTCTTTTTCTTAAAAGCGCATAATAAAGGTAAGTTACACTATAGTATAACTTACTATTTCAAGTTTTTTAAGTAATGCTTTTGAAATCCTAATGGTAAAGAAGGCTTTTGAGCAAATATTAAATCACACAGAAAATGCACTCCACAATAAGTAAATATTATTTACAACAGAAAAAGTAAACTAATAAAAATCTAATATACAATACTGTGTTTGTATTCTTAATATTACTACAACCCCGTATTGATTCATAATAGAAATTGTGATGTATTTAGTCAAGGAAATGTGTACACAAGATTTTATTCTAATTACCTACAGATTTCTTGGTGACTGAATATAACATATTTCCACATATACTACAAAACTATAAAAATATTTTTAAGATTACTTTTCCCTTTATCCTGATCTAAAGAAAAGTAATTTAGGAAGAAAAGTAAGGAATACCTCCTGGGCAAGATTATTTTGGTAGTATGTGTAGAGGTACTCCTCTGCAACAATAGTAACAAGTCTTGAAATAATTTGATAATCTATCACATTTACATAGTAAAATTTAATGATTATATACAGTGTGTATTAAAATAAACATATCATTAGTATGTGTAATAAGCTTGTTAAACTTCTGTGTTTCTCTTAATATACAGATATACAGTGAAACTTCTTATCTTAATGCACACTATAAATTCATGCATTAATAAAATTTACTATTAAAAGAACATAAATTATGAATAGTCTGTATGAACAATCACATTGTAATCATTTATAATAATTTTTGGAATCAAGCTTAAAATAAAAATCTGACTAAAGTTTATAAGCTAAATGTTTTCTTCTTTTAAATTTTGAAACTCTTCAAACGTTATGTCTTGATTTAAAGGCGTGATTAAACTACTGAAATAAATTTCTAATTCCTTTGAACTAAGACTTGCTCGCTTTTCAGGAACATAGGAGTAAGTAGAAAGTTTCCTGTTGATATCTTCTTCCACAAATTCATCACTCCATGCTGATTTGTACACTTTACCAAATGTTTTGATTTTTCTTATGTATTTATATGCTGCTACGATGACAAGTATTGTACCGATAATGAATGAAAAGTATATCATTGCTGTTTGAAATACTGGAAGTACATTGAGGTAGAGTCGAAAACGATTTGCAAGGGATTCCGGTAGTCTTTGCATTGTCTGTAAGAAAAATAAGTAAATAAAATATACAGGTCATAACATATATAAATAAAGCTCTGTTTATTATACAGGAACGTAGCTTTCTTCAAAACAAAAGAAGAATTATGTTTAAAAATGTGTTAAGTGTTATTCCCATCCTCTAACTCTTTTATGTAAAAAATGCTCGCATACGTCAATTCTTGGTTTGTTAATTGATCTGAAAATTTCATCTTCAATTTCAATCCTCTCCTCATTACAGCTAGCCATTCAGTTTTCTAAAATTGTAAGGATGATCGAGTAATACCTTGTTATTTGAATGGGTTTAAATTGTCTTTTCAACGGTGTGTAAAGAAATTGCGACTTGGTCATTTTGAAAAAATAATAAGTTTATAAAAACTAAAAACGTTTGATGTTTGAAATGTTCTTTGTTCACTATTTTTGACAAAAAAAAAGTATTTTTTGTTTCCCCTCTAATATTTGCAGAGTCGGTTTGTCAATTTAATTCCACTTCTCAACAATTCGTTACCGTAAAATCAAAATAAACCCCGGCTGAGTTAGATCTGGTAATCTTGGTGGCCACTATATCTTGATTAGATCAAAAATTGACGTCTGTGATCGGTTTCTCTTTTTACTTTATGCAAAAGAGTACGGTGTAGGGGTAGCTTAATAATAAAATAGGCCACAAAATAATGAAAGTGGGACAACTTACCGTTTCTGTCCAAAGGAGAGGTAGAATCATATTAGAAAACTTCTCTACATGAGCTATCGAATTCAAATCACCTAAAACCATATTTATTTGAAAACGAGCAGCAACTTCAATTGGTAGACCGGATTCCTAAAGAAAAGTAGATGGAAATAATTGAAGAAATAAATAACGCAAATTTTATACATACTGGTTGGACGATAAAATAAGATCGATGTTTTTCTGGATCAGGATGGCTTCCTTCAACGTAATCCCGTACGGATGGATCAGCATCAAGAAAATGTGGATAGCTTGTTGCTATGGGGAAACCATAATAGCAACCATTGACATCTAAAAGACCAGTTGGCATACAGTTATCACTTTTGCAGAAACATTTATTTTCCGGTCTGTATTTTCCATTGTCTAAAGCATTTTCTTCAAAGTTATATACGTAACCGTCAAGGCCTGAACGAGTTGTTTTGTTTACTAGAACCTAAGAGCAAAGTAACATGAATTTGTCAGTATGTGAAAATGAAATTAATAGGGTATTTAGATGTTTTCTTTTTATTTATGCTTACCAAAGTTTGGGCTCGACACATGTTTTTTCTGAAAAACAATAATCGTTGGTTTGGCTTGATATAACTAGCAAATTTTGTACCATCAGATGCGTTGTGAATATTTCCGCAATCTCCTTCCCACTGCGGAAGAGACCTGGAACCTCTATAGGTGTCCAGTAACCCAGTTTCTCTGATGTCATTTTCGCCGGTATATACAGTTTCAAAATCTCCTTCAAAATCGTACATCTACAATAAAATAAAATCAAATTAAAACTTTCCGTCTATAATAAGAGAATAACAGAAACCGCTTACCCTATCTATTAATCCTACTTTATCGAAATAGATCCAATTTGGCATGAATCTATAACCAAGAGATATTAAGGTACTGTCATAGCCAAACATGAAATCCTTAGCAGACATTTGCATCAAAGGTTGTGAATCAGTCTGTCTAATTACAAGATTTAAACCAAATTGCGTGAAAACAGATGCAGAAGAAACCACATGCCCTATACTCTGAAAATATAAAAAATAATCTGAAAAACATTCAAATAAATAAAATGATTTGTTAAATTTTAAATTTTAAATTTACCATAACGCACAATTAAAATTAGAAAACGCACTCCAGTCTATTTAGTAAAACACTCGTTTTTCCCTCAAACTGCTTAAACCTGTCTGCAACGTAACCTACTTTAATCTTGTGCAATGTCTAATGCAGTGCTTTGCAATTTATAAAGTTTATTGTGAAAATAAACAGTATTTTTCTTAACGAACATGTTATTTGCCATGAGTAGAAATTATGTGTCTATATGTAGGTTCGATGACTTTAATCTTCTTATTTTTAATTGTAGTGGAAATAGTTTTGAAAGGGCAACCACTAGCAATATTTGTTTATACGAAAAAACATTCTATATAATTATAAACTTTTGTAAAATGTTATAGATTAGTAGTAAAAAAACTATTATTATTATTAAAAATAGAAGTTTAGGAAGAAACCAGTACAGCCTTCGAAGTTGGTACACAAAAGTTTTGTTTTAATTATAATTATACTATAAGTATTGGACAACTTTTTTTCCTTGCTTCAATCGATTGATACGTGTAAGGATATTATAGTCGAGGTGAAATTACACATTATTTGATTTAAATTAATTTTTGTAATTCTAAAAGTAGATAATTTACATTACGCTGTGACGTCACATATGTGAGTCTACTTTTAGAATGTTACTGTAACACATACAATAATCCCATTGTTTATGATGGTTCTCTTGGATATATCTCTGTAAGTTCTTCATTTGAACGTTAAGACAAACCCGATGAGAAATATTGCATTTTGTTTAAATTTAGTGTTTTTCTGTGAAAAGGAAGTAGCATCTTGAATCTTGATGGTATATTATGACGTGCTACACCTTCAATCAATCAATCAGATAATTTTCATTTTTATTATGTAGGTAATGAAACACACATTTTTATGCGTCACATAAACTAAGAAAAACAGCACAATGGAATGAACACGTATATGCGACGCTGCAGTATAGTTTAGAATCTTGTCGTTAAGATGAGGAGTGGACAATTAGAGATAATGGCGGGGTCGGTGCTTTCAAAATGTGGAGAAAAGATATATCATCGTATGTATGTATGGTTTGCATACAATCTTCCTTTATTTATATTTAATCAAATTGACTGCTTTTATTAATTTAGGTGTTCATTTCTTTTCCACAACGTAGGAAAGTGAAATTTTCAATTTTTATGTTGTGAAGTTTTCTTAAGCTTCTTGACCTGCCTTGGGAGTAATGAGAGAGAGAGAGACTTCTAATATTCCACTTTTACAGGAGCATATTTTGATTCTTGTTCTCTTATCATAACTATTGAGGTTTCAACTAAATAGTTTTACTGTACAGGGCAATCGAAAAATGTAATTCAAAATTTTGTTTGATTTCTTTTAAACAAAACAGTGTATGTCTCATATCTGTTATTGTAACTTAAGAAAGCATAGAACCAGCATTATTTGGTAACAATAAAGACGACGACGTTAGGTTATAAATATCGATCAGTTTTACTTGTATGGTATACTCATTTCGTCACTAAATCATTAACTTTATACAGAGCAAGTCTGTAACTTGTAATAAATTCAGTAAATCAAAGACAAATTTTGTTTCTGTTTAATATCTCGTAAATGGCACGGAATAAAGTTCGAAATTTGGCAGTTGGTAGTTACTTGATATGCGCTTTAAAAATAGTAGCTAAAAAACCTTGGTTGCTATTTAAAAAAATTATCGATAACGTCATATCTCAAATTTGGGACACACTGTATAAATATTTTTTTAATAAAACAAGACCGCAACTAAAAATACTAATTGAAGTGTTCGAGCTTTTTTCAAAAAAAAATTTGTCTTTGATTTACTGAATTTATTCCAAGTTACAGACTCGCTCTGTATACAAAACCGACGGAGAGTTAAATTAGAGTAATAGTATACTAGATCATTTCTGTTAATTGCAAAGATGTTTATGTTATGCTACAATGTTTAAACTCCAAAAGTCATCACATTAATCTTGTTACATTTAATTACGCTGATTGAAACGTTTTAAATTAATCGAGCTTTTCCATATTTCACTTGAAATTAGGACACACACCTTGACATACAACAAAAGAATGCGTGTATTAATGATCGGTCTTTTCATAGCTTAAATATAGCTTTATATTATGCATTTCTGTCTGCTTCCTTATGTTAAATATTTAATTTAAAAACATCGCAACAGATTATCATTGATATTTGTAATAAAAACGAGAAATTCTTTTATTTTAATGTACCCGCACAGCTGGTGAATTTCTTTTTAATTATACATAAGATTGAAAGGTCAAGAGTGTTTCAGAAGTTCGGAAGCTAAGTAACAGCATGGGTAACCTCAGATGTCTTCAAAATAATTAATATTTGAGTTTTGCGTATTGATAATTTCTACAATTTAATTTTTTACAAATTGAATAGTCCTCAAAGTGAATTACGATTTATGCATGCTACATATAAGCTCTTGTCCTAAATTCGAACATTGACTGCTCTTTGATTAATTGTGTTATTTGTAATACATAAATTTCCAATTGTCATAATTTACCATTTACTTCTTACTTTCTCGAAACTCACATGGCTTACCACAACTTCACAGGTATCAAAATGAGGTCGCTCACGATTACAAACTTACAAGAGAGATATGAACTGTGATAAATTTATTTTATGTCATCCAGAAATATTAGTCTATAACAACTTAAATTTCAATTCCTTGATATATCATTTGCATTTAAGAATATTACCATGTATACGTAATACTTAATAGAAGTCAAAATACTAAGAGCGTTATACCTACTTATTGTAGGACAAGTGTAGAATATAGAAATTCAAAAACATACTAGAAGAATAAAAGGAACAAGTTGCATTACAGTAATGTTTTCCATTACATCTAATTAAATCGGATTATTAGTAATGTGGTAATCTTAATTGAGAACCGGTGTATGATTAATATTTTGCGAGGAAGTATTTGTATACTTTTAACTAATTTATTTAAAAGTATTTTAATTGTTCAATTTTGTAATAAAGGAGTGCTACTTTTAAAAGTTGTATTTGAAAAAATCGTTTTAAGCCGAGTAAAAATTCAAGGTTTCTGTAAGCATAATATTTCGAAATTCACAACTGTATTTAACTGATAATATTTTAGTATATTTATTAGACAATAGCATAAGATGTTCATTTGTCTCGTATCATCGTCAGTGTGACAAAGAAAATAAAAAGCCATATAATTATTAATCTATGTTTCTGAGACAGAAATATATGATACTTTTATTGAGTTCTATTTGATCGTTATGATTAATGCCATTTAAACGATTGGCTATAAATATCTGTTGTCGGCTAGTAGCCGAGCATCAAGCATTTTTTTTTCTTCAATAAATAAAGGCATAAATTGGATTAATAGTCGGTTTATAGATTCTATAGGCACGTAGACGTTAAACATTTTGTCTCCAGATCTGGTATAAAATTCGAATTAAGTTAAAATAATTTTTGATAACATATATATTAATATGTAATGTGCTGAGAGTAATATCACGGAAACGTTAATTGACCGTTGAAGTTTTTGTAAGTGTAAGTGTAAGTGAAAGTAAATAAACTTGCATATATCGAAAACGGAATCAGAATAAAAATCTGCAAATAAGGTAGTTCAGAATACTCAAAAACTTAAAAACCAAAAAGAAATTATAAAATAGATACAATTCGTTATAGGTACTACCGGTATGGAAAAAAGAAACAGAAACGAATAAATAAAAAATGACGATAAATATGAGATTTAATTAATTTAGTTAAATTCTTATAATCATCTCCTCCCTTCAAATCATATAATATTATATTACAATCCCAATCCCAAGCAATTCTGAACAATTACGCTGTAGAGATTTGAACGGTGGGTCATGACACAAAATTATTTTTTCTACATTCTTTATCATTAAAAACTCACAAAAAACTGAAATAACTTTCTAATAGTAATCTATTTCATTCCACTCATTAAGAGACATAAACAAACCACACAAAAAACCGGAAAAGATTAGACTACAAATTAATTATATAGCAACAACAAAAGCTTGCTTTTACTATACATTATTGCTTCTTCATAAAAATAAAAAGCTCATTAAAATGGCATGCTTAACGATTCTTTAAAAATAGACCGCATATAAGTTAATTTAGTTTTTCAATATAAATAATTTTCAGAATGATTAAGAAGAAATCCCTATGAAAGTTTAGTATCCTCGAACACTGTAATTTTATAACGGAATGACGTCAAAGAAAAATGTAACGACTGTATGTTGATCTTAATAAAAACGTCAGTAAGTGAAGATTAGCATTGCTTTTATTATTATTAGGAATTACAGAAAAAATAAAATAAATAATAAAATATTCCAGAAAGTAATTATAAATACATTTCAGTATAAAGATTTTTTAAAACGATAAAACGCATTTATGTCCTATACTTGAACAACCGAAGGCGCAGGTGTCTAGTTATTTCTTTTATTAATCAGGTGTAAAATTTAATGGATGTCGAAATTTCCAAAGGTCAATACTTGTAAAATTACTTGTAGGTATAGTAAAATTTTAATTATTATTTATGGTTTTTATTAATTAATGGATATTTAATAGAACTACAATCCGAAAAGATGTCTAGCAAATAAATAAAAACTTAATAAAATAAAATAGGTGATATCCTGATTTGCTAATAAAACTCTGGGCAACAATTTAAGTTATATAATTCCGTAATTGATATCTAATAAAATTGTTATTCTCACGTTCTGTTTGTACTTTTGCAACTATTAATAACAAAAACGAGAAGGAAAAATTGCTTTTAAATAAAAGCTAGTTTGGTTATGAAATGCTTGTCCATAATATTCTAATATTGAGGAGATATATAACAATAATTTTAATAAAAACAAACAATAATAGTAAATTCCTCAACGCATTCAAATTGTTGCAGAAAATGAAAGTTGTAAAGCTACCCCAGACCATTCCAATTTTGGCATTTTAAAGTAAATAATAGATTTACATATTATTATAGTGCCATAAAAATATAAATTAGATTAAATTATGCGAAACTTTTAATACCTAGCTAATTAGCTCCAATTAATTAAATATTATACAGTATAAACTAAAGAAATTAGTTTTGAATGTTTTAAGATTTGTCTTTGGTGAAAAGATGTAAGTATATTATGACAAGCAATATTCTAGTAGTTACAGATAACTTGATAAAAATCAAAATTATCTATTTTGTCCTTCTATTAATAAGGTTGCGATAAATAATACGTAATTTATAGCAATCATTTATGAGAATCTTTACAATTTCTTCTGAGAGGTTTGCAGCGAATATGATTAACTATAAGTAAAGTTGTGATATGACTGATTAACACATACATACTAAGTAATTATGTTGAAAACTATTATTAGTTAATTCTTACGTACGAATTTGTAGAATGTTTATGTTGGTTTAAATATTACTAAAAGCTGAATGACTTAGGATGCTAATAATAAGTAATAAAAAAACACATTTTAAATTTGTTGTTAACATAAATTGTTTGAATTGGTAATATTCCCAAGATTTCAATTTATATTTTTTACCAAAATTTAGCGGAACTTGGAAAAGAACAAAATTATAACCATTGAATTTATAGATATAAAGATTTAATTAAATTTGTTAATTTCCAAAGAAACCATGATTTGTTCAAAAGGATTACATTAATTTCATTGCTTGTATCGAGTTGCCTAAATATCTTAATCTCTAAACGATTAGATGTTCCTAAGAGAGAGAGCATGGCAGTTGTATACAACGTAACTAATGGGCATCTTACAGTCTCTAGTGATTAAGAAGATTGGTAATCGGTTTAATTTGCAAAAGGAAACCGCACATCTTCAACTTAGTTCCCAACTCCAAAGAACTTGCCATGAAGTAATTTGAGATCTTGAAAACTTCTACGAGTACCTATAGTGTTTGTCAAACCATTGGGAATTTCGATTGCAATGGCCACGGAATTTCAGTGAATGGCTTTTATTGCGATGGAGAAACGAGCTCTTTTCGCATGAGATGGTTCATTAAGTGATAGATGCCAGAGGTTTTAGAGAAAATGTGGTAATCAGGAGAGAGCAAATCTAGCCTTTGAAATGCTATTGTATTAAGGAGGCACTGTACTGTTCTAAGGAGGTATCACGTATAATCGCAAAATTAAACTCATTCACATAAATACCATCAGGTACACAACCAAGTCTAAGTGGAAAACATTATTAAGCTTATACCACAATCTTTAAGAAGTGAGGTCATTTTTATGAGCCATAATTCTAGGTCACACTGTATTAGAACGGTTCAAAGAGAGTTAGTTATATGAGGCAAACAACTCCATGTTAAATCGGCCAGCACGTTCTCCAAACATGAATTTCATTGAGCATTTCATTACAGTTAATTAGAAGTCGAGGAGAACTCACTAATTTATTATTAATTTCATTTTGTCTTAGTAATAGTTTGTAATTCCTTTTCATTAGAATTTTAATTTTAAGTAATGTTGTTATTCTTTCTGTTATTTTGGTAGAAATAAACAATTGTTTGAGAAAAGTGATATATTATTAATTTTATATTTTTAATTTTTTTTTCAAAAACCCTCACCATTACAGAAATTATAGAGATCCGGCACCTACACTGTCGAAAACTTTACTCGGACTATTAGTTCTAAATTAGTTTTAAGACGATTTCCATAAACCACTGTGGAAAGCCCGTATCTGTTAGAACTAAAATGTAATAAGCTACTGCCAATGCTATCAAATCTGTTTGTCACAAGAAAGGTTCATTGCCTGGGTAAGGTTTAACAAGAGGGTGAGCAACTGTGACCCCCAAGGGCCCACATGGCCTCTAGAAACTACTTTGTCTATCTAGTTCTTGATGCTCGATTTCACAGTCTATCACGAATAAAATAAATGTAATGGTTCGTAAAAACGTTTTAGCTATTAAGCCCATTTTTCAAAAATGGGTTATTAAAAAAATTGCTTGGAAAGATGAGAAAATTCTAGATCTTAATCTTGGTTGAAGTATCTAAATTTTTAATTAAAGTGTCTTACCAAAAAGTATGATTGTGTGACAGGTTGCTGAGAAACGGGCTTTGTTAACCTAGACTACAAGACAAATCCAATAGTGAAAATAAAAGTCTGCTATCTCGACGCGTTTCTCTTTTTAGCGTATTCTAACTAAGAGCAAATTATTTTGCTAATGAAACAAACTTATAGCAAATTAGTCGACAGAGGAATAACTTGATCGCAAAATAATTTGCCGATGAACTGGACTGGAGGCAAATTAGGCTGATATGAGACGGAGACCAAACGGCTAGTGTTTTAGACTTGGGTATTGTAAATTTTGTGCAGGAATACAGATCTTTTATGCCATATCAGCCTCAGAAAAACTTTTCCAGTAATTAAGCCAAATTTTCCATTTTTTCACGGCCAGGTTCACTTTTCCGAAAAACTTATATCGGATTTGTTACCAGAGACCCAAAAAAACTATCTAGAACCTATTTTCGAGATGAAATTCAAAATTTTCACGAACAAGAAAAATTTGTCGAGAAATTAGGCTAAATCTTTCGTTTTTACACGGCCAGGTTCACTTTTCCAAAAAACTAATGCCGGATTCGTGATCAGCGACCCAAAAACCTTTTAGAAGCCATTTTTGAGCTAAAATTCACACATTTTCACAAATAAAAAAAAATCTTCAGAAAGGAGGTGGTTAAAAGGGTTGATTTCGCTATTTGGGTCAAAAGAGGGGGAGGAAAGATCTCAATAGTCATGAATGACCTTGGGATCATATAGAACTCATTGCAAAAAAGAGTTTTCAAATTCGCGTTGAGTATTTTTTTTTATTCTCCCAGCTCATTGACTGGACTAACATTCTGTTCTAGTAGATTTATTTGTATGCGATGATCAACGAGTTTGTGGCCAGTTCCAAAAGTGATATATTACAAGGTATTTCTAAAGTTGTAATATACGGTTTCTAAGTTTGAAATATTCTCGGTCATTGAAATTCAAAATCAAAGCTTGAAGAAAAATGGTTATCGTAGTCTCGATAATAATCAGTCTAAATATCATGGGCTTACCAGTGGTAAAACGATCCTCTGTAGAATTATTTATTGTTTAGGGTTTTCTTACATATACCAATCTTGCTACGGTTTAACATTCTTTCTAACATACATACTTATTTTTAAATAAAAATCATTAATCAACAGCAATGATACTGCTGAGTTGTGCTGCAGTCTTATAGTCGTTTCAATAGTACCTAGTAAAATTGCTGTAAAACTTTTTTCTTTAATTAACAGCCATGAGATTAATTAACCCTGTTTGTTGTTATACGTTGTAGGAAAATCTTCGCTTCACT
Organism: Ignelater luminosus; assembly: GCA_011009095.1. Taxonomy (NCBI): domain Eukaryota; kingdom Metazoa; phylum Arthropoda; class Insecta; order Coleoptera; family Elateridae; genus Ignelater; species Ignelater luminosus. The sequence goes on from VTPC01004745.1 coordinate 73,970, forward strand.
TTTGTTAACTTGATGTGAGAAAGAAACTTGATAGAAGCTAGAATCATATCCCCGGAAAGAATTTTGCAATGTCTGCATATGTCGAGTTCTTTAAAGAGACAGGATTTACTTGTTTTGAAGTACAAGGTAATTTGAAATAGCATGAATTGGCGAAAATTTAAATGTCTGCAAGTTGATGCACAATATCTGCTTTCAGTAAGAAATGACAATAAGGACAGACTGTTCAATATAATGATAATCACTTTTTCTTGTTTCTGCGGAAAATGTTAAAAAATCAAAAACGGCTTTTTATCTGTAAACCAAGAAATTCTCAGTGTTTGTTTGCATTAATCTGTACTTAGTTTTTGATTACTAAGCGTGTGTGCAAAGTAAACAAAATTATACGTGGAGTACATTCTTTGTCTCTGTCGTCAACTTTAATCAGTTTCTAAAGTTAGGATGTTCAATGCCTAAATGGATATTTCGTTTGAGGAATACATCAAGAGCCGATATCCTGGAGATATGTATATTTCCACATTAAAATAATTCCCTCGATAACCTTGAACTAACAATTGCATTAAAGCTTTTGAGAATGTCGCTGGTAATAGAGTTCGGCAAAAGATGTTAATTTGTAATTGAAACAGGTTGAAACGGATGTACACATACTAATATTAGAAGAAATTGGCAATAATTCCTATTTTTAACCCTTGAATATAATATACTAGCCACATAAATTGAAAACCTGTTCTGTAAAAAATAGAAAGAAAAATAAAAAAAAGAAGAGTTTCTATGTCTCTTCAGGTATATACCTTTTTATGGTGAGAAAACACCACGTGCATCAGTTTAAGACAAATCTTTCTTCAGTATTTTACATAAAATATATTTGTTTTCAAACTATAAATAAATAATGTCATGGTGAGAATGGATATGGGAGAGGCTAGAAAAATATATTCAAAAAAATGCATACAATTATACGAACTAAATGCCAAGCCATTTTAATAACCTTTTGACACCAAAAAATCTTACGTTGTAGATTAAAATCCTGTAAATTCAATTTTATTCTTTAGAAAAATACTGGAACGTTCACTAGGTATTAGGATAGTTTATTATAAGTGACAAAAATCAAAAGCAGCTTTCAGGTAGCTTCAATTTTCCACAAAAAGAAGTCAAATAGTTGTTTTAGACTTTCATTTATTTAGTCTTGGTTTGCTAAACAGTTAGGCCGCTACCTTAATGTGAAAAGTCAATATTTCATGTTATATAATCTATGAAAACGGTACTTGTTCTATAAAAATAAATTCCTCCAATGATACTTAACACTAAAACCTACTTTCCAGTCAAGTTCAACAAAAATCTCACCGGCTTTACGACATACATTTTATTTTCACTTTCATTGGAATCTGGTCGTTGAAAAGAAAAAGAAAATTATAATTTCGTGTTATTTAACAGTTGTGTTTATTTAGAACGGTATTAGTACTATTTACTTTTACTTTCATTCCACTGCATAAAAAAAGCAAAACGACAATAAAATCTACTCGCTTGAATGTGTTAAACAAAGCTGTTGTCTTCTCTTATGTCATATTATGTAATTTGTGAAAATATTTTATTACTGCTGATCGTTATATTGTTTATTGCAAAAATAAAGAATTTTAAATGTTTTTCTTGTTTTTATCAATGTGCGACTTCCTTATTGTGGAACAAGTGTTTTTAAATTTTTCTTGACAAACAAAAACAAAATTCATAAAGGAGTATACGCCCACAACTTATAACTTATAAGTTATAGGTCAATCAACGGTTGTAGGTAAAATCATCAATATTTTTAAATTTTAGAGTTAAAATAGATATATGACCATGAAAATAAACAATTAGGAAGATACGTTTTAGATTTTTGCTAGGTATTACTTTCTTTTTATCAAGTACGTCCTTCACGAGAAAAAAGGTTACACAATGAAGTTATTTAACAAGAAAGGCTAGTTCCTAAACTTTGGCTATTAGTACCGCTCAACTTCCAGGTGTGGATAACACCATTTCACATTTCTTTTTTACATCTGGGTTTTTATCAAGTTGCATAAGAAAAAGTAAATATACCACTTGAGATCCGATGCTGACTTATTTATTAACACTAACCTCAATTTTTAAACAACCGGAAGGATGTTCGTCTTGCCAAGCAAATAGTTAATGTTCTTTTTTAAGAGAAGAAATTTAGCTGTACTGATTGTGAGAATAAGTTTAACATGGGTTACTACAAAAAAATACTAAATTATTAAACCGGAAGCTTCCTATAATAAATAAAACGAAGAAACAACGATATTGGGCTACTTCTTTTATAATCAAAATTCAAAGTTATCATTTTTCTTATTTCTGTTACAATTGTTTAAAGGAATTAAGTGTTTTTATTTTTAGGGATTCTTTCAATTAATAACATTATGAAATAATGAAAGAAGTAAAAGTGTCTGCTAATAAGGAATGTTATTCTATGTATGGTTCAATTACTAAATTTAAGAGATGAGTCTGTAATTATGGGAAAAAAATAACGGGCAAAAATGACCTCCATAAACAATGCGGAAAAATGTGTAACAAATCTAGTGTTTTATTTATCTTTTAATCTTTCTAGTAACAGGTTTCAAATTGTTGTGGTTTTGTTATTTGTTTCCTACAAATTGCGTGCCGCATCACATAAGGAAGAAATAAAAAGTAATTTCTTTCTGGTAAATTGCTGGTAGTTCTAAAAAACCACAAAAATATTTTTGAATGGCGTAACATACATTTTAAAGAGGAGCATCTTGTAGTAGCAAACTCGCAAAAAACCAAATTGTCCCTGTTAGATCATAACGGTAGTCAGAACCAATTCTAGTGTCCTACACAAAGCAATGCCCTATGCTTTGCACAATTTCTAAGCTACAGAGTATCAAGTTTAATTTAAAACTTCTCGTCTTTTCTTCCAATATCTCGGAAACTCATTTATTGAATATTTCTTACAGATGTTACATAGAGATTTTGAAAGAAAATCAAGTAAACCGGAACTATTGATAGAAAATCGCGTGACGGTCGACCGAACCGAAGGCGTAATAGAAAATTAGAGGCAAAGATTTGCATGTTGCATGATAAGAAACCATCAATCTTGTTCCGCCATGCAAGGAAAAAAGTCAGTACAAGTAAACCAAATATAAAAAAAAATTAAAAGGAGGTGCGGTATTATCACATATAAAAAGAAAACCCTGAAACAAAGCATGGAACAGTGTAATCGTGCCGTTAAACGTTCTAAATTGCTGGAAAAAAATGTATCATATCTTGCTATTGACAACGAAACATATGTAAAAGCAGATTTCAGATATCTACCGGAAAATCAATATTATTTGTTTCGCAACGTTTCCAATCTGGATAAGTCTGGAAAGGTATGGCAGGCAATATGCTGGGGTGACATGAGAAGCGTCCCTTTCGCGAGTATGGGTACAATTAATGCTAATATTTGTGTTTCGGAATACCTAGAAAACGACTGCTACTATTCACACATAAACACACTTTGTCAACGTTATTCTGTCCCGATTTGGCAAGTTGTCATTATTAATTGAGAGCAATGGAATGGTATAACTTAAATTCTGTCAATATGGTCCCTAAACAGAGTAATTCAACAAAACTACCTTGAACTCAACCCAATTGAAAAATCTTGGGCCCATATCAAGACTGATCTGCAGAAAATAGATCAAAATGATAGATTTTGAAGGAAAGTGAACTAGGCGCACAAATTTAATAACAGATGATTCAGTGTCGAAATTAGTGAGAAGGATCAAAAGCAAAATGAGAGAATTTAGTCAACGTTCATTAAAAAAGTAATATATTGTATAGAATGTTTGTGTAGCTTTTATATAATAAAAATCGTTCATCTAATTAAAATTTGTTTTAGTTTTTATAATTATTTCAACAAGCGACAATTTATTTATTCATTTTATGACAAGTTTTTGGGGAATGACGTAAATAAACAATTAGAAATAACTAATGAATAGATCTTCCTAAAACTTTGGTTTCTTTAATATGTATGAGATTAATTAAAAATGAAATATGCATAATTAAAATGTAATAAAACTAATAGAATGACAAATTAAGTTTTTCTTAAATAAGTTTTTTTTAAATAAAAACTTAATTATAAATTAAAAAACTTAATGTTATTTAAAAGCTTCTCAACTTATTTATCTGTCTTTGAAATGTCGTCCAGTTGTTCCATTTAAGTGATTATCGCCTTCTCATACAGATTAATCGAATTTGCAATTTTATCAAAGTCTATTTATTAATCATTAAACTTTTAAAAGCAGTAAAATTTAAATTACAGATAAAATAGTTGCTGTCAGCAAAATTCTGGATATAATAGGTAAATTAAACTGTTAAATATTAAAGGGTAGGTCGAAAGTAACGCAATAGTAGTGCAAGGTTGAACATAATGAAATAGTTTTAATTAGGACTTGAATATAATACAGAATTGTGTTTAACAAGAATACCTTGAGATAATAAAAAAATTCGATTAATTTGTTTAAATTCTTATAAGGGTCGGTTGCACCAACGATTTGATTGTCATCATAATTGTTTGAACTGTGGGCTTTTCATTACCACTTAGTTTTGATGGTAATCAAATCGCTGTGGTAGCCGGCTTTTGATCTTTAAAAATTTTTATTTTTTTATGACGAAAATCGCTAAAAGGAAGCTGAAAACGTATCAAATATGTAAATAATTATTGTGTATTTCGTCATGGTAAAATATGCTTCTTATTAAACATTTCATTGCTATTGCCCCATAAGTAATTAATTTGTTAGAATTTTTATTAGATAAAGTTTAAGTCATAAAGTATAAATCATAAAAAGAAGAATGAGAACAGTTAAGTAGGCTAACGAACAGCAGAAATGGTTTTACTGCACAATAAAGACTTGATGAATAACGGAATCAAATCATTTGTACAGCTGAATGGACAATATCAGCCCAAAATGATAATTATCACATGCTGTATAAAAAAAACCAATCTGCGTAAAGATGATTATCTGTACCGAATAAAATTATTTTTGACTACACGGTTTGTTCCATAAAACAGCGACACACGTAGCCTAATTGCCTCTAAATAGAACACCTTGTATATTCTGCTATGTTTCCGTTTCTGACCTATTGCTGATTACAACAATATAGTATATAATATGACATTATGAGATTCTAAACCAAATAATTACCTTAATATTCAGAAAGAGATCTCATTTCATAATCAGCCAGTTACTGTTTTAAAATTACTCAAACCGTTACATGTAACAGTGTTACTATAACCAAAATTAGTTTCCCAAATCAAAACATTTTCATACAATAAGTATTTATCATAACAATAAACTGCTTTTGTCAAAGTCATGATCAAGACTATTACAGCCCTTCGTTCTCGGAATGTATTTTCTTAATTTATGAAAACTGATTTTAGCAATTTTAAAACTGAAGTGATAGCCAACCGTAGTTTAGACAAAAAAATTATATTCGATATGTATTTAAAAACTTGTGTGAGTATGTGAGCAACGGTGCATGATTTGGAAATCTTATTTGATTGCATTGTTTGTTATCAGCCGAGGCTATTTACATGCAAAATGAAAAATGTAAACTCATCGTTCGTAAGGATGTCTTAATTATTCTACGATTATTGTTACAATTTGAACCAATTAGAAGCAAATTTAATTTACTCTTACATCTCCAAAAATCTGTTAAAGTATAATTTACAACAGAAAGATCTATTTGTAATCTCCATAGAAGACTGCTGAACTAGCATAATCTGTTTTAATGTTATATCTTTCAATATTAATTAAAACAAAAGTTATTTTATTTTTAAGCCAAATGGAAATTATGTTGCGTATTTTATATTCTTCTTAACAATGTTGAATTAGCTCTTTTATGATCTTTAATTTTCAAAGATTCTATTTTTATGTATTTATTTATTTATTTATTTATTTATTTATTATTACTGGACACAGAACCAGGTTGAAACTTTTTAATCTTTTTTAGATAGGGAAACAGGCAACATTCAATATACTAAGACTGAGATTTTGCTTCGGTCATACACTTCATTCCACATATTACAGAATTTTAATCCAGTAATACAGTGAAAGCTCCCTTAAGCGGACACCGAAAATGTCAATCGTTTGGTCCGTATAACAGAGATGTCCCTTCTATGGGGAATTTGTCCTTTAGTTAAAGATTTATTTTGGTTGTCCGTTTAAGGGGAAATATTACAGTTAAAGCAAGAATAACAATAAATAAACGTTTATCTACGACTCTTCAATAATATAGTCGTTATACGCCTAACCATAGGGATATAACCATACTCATAAAACACTAGTAAATTGTATGGATTCTATTCACTGGCGGTGTTTTGTTGGTTGCCTATTTATAGATATAAACAAAATAGAAATTGTTATAATCTCAAACTGTTTATTGTTAGAAAAAAAATTTGGACATCTTCAGAGGATCCTTGTATTCTAAGTCTAAAACTCTCTTTGTGAAGATTGTTGTTGTAAATAAAACGTCGTATTTGACTCGCATATAATGGACATTATTCACTCGGATGATTTACACACTCGCCTTCGGCTCGGGTGTAAACTTCATCCTCTTGAATAATAGCCTACATTATGTGCTCGCTGAATAATATACTATTATTCCTACGTATCTATAGGTAGCCGAGCCAAGCAGATATCTCGATTATTTGAAGAGATATGAAATTCTATTCGATGCTAATTTCAAGAAAGTTCATTATATTGGCCTAACCAATTTATCTCACTTTCTGCTTACTACTTATAGTTTTACAAAATCTGGCTTTGGTGTATAGTGTCTAAGCTCTATCTTAGACTTATGGCTGTTCTGCTACAAAGAGTGGAAAGTATAATAAAATAAAAATTGGAGTAATGACTCAATATGGAAACTCCTATTATGGACAGGGCACTCGTTTTTGTAAGCAAATTCAGTGAGCAGCCCTCCAATTTGATTATTCGTAATAAACCAACATGCAGAATAAAGAATTTGTTTAAAATACTCATACTTATGCCTATTTTTCAAAACTTAGAAAAATAAATAATAGAGACAAATTTAAGAAATTCGTGTCTGTAGATGAGATATTTGCATCCGTTATTCAGGAATGACAAATCTGAAAACAAGACCATAAAACTGTCTGCTGCCGTTAATGGGAACGTCCGCTGTAGAGAGAGGATTTTATTATAAAAATTCTATCCCTTTGGTTCGTGTCTAAGATTATGTCCGTCTAACAAAGGTGTCTGCTTTTTAGAGATGTCCGCTAAGGGAGCTTTCACTGTAGTGTGTTGTAGGTTTAGACAGGTACAAGATAAGTCATTTAATACGATTGTGTGCATTCTGCAATGTAATACCACTAGCAAAACATTAATCCAAACCTCTATAGCACAGGAACTTTAGTTGTATCAAATAGTTATTAAAACTTCACGCTAATCGGCAGTAGAAATAAAAACTGACATATTTTATAACCCATACTTTTTACATTACTTACTAAAAATGAGATCAAACACTGGCATGAAAAATTCCTTTAGAACTAACGGTTATTATTAATAGAATTTGCCAAAATCGGAGGAAGTCGGCTATTCGTGAACACATGAAGAGCCTAGTCTGTGGAATGGTCACCGGAGAAGCAGACAAAGACGTACGACGTATTTTGATAATTAGAAATTTTTTATAAAAATAACTACGTACTTAAATATCGTATTAGCAAACGAATCACATTAAACTTCCCCACACTAAGCAACAACTTTTTTCCTGCATGGTTTTATTCCATTTTATCAGGTTTTAATTTTACCACAAAAACTTAATGTTGTTTGTCGCTTTGGATATTATGTAGATTAATCTCAAAAAAATCCTTCATTTTTTACACTTCAGCCGCTAAACTTCTTTTTATATGAAAATGATTTTAAAATTGGCATTTCTGAAGGTCTCGAAAATTGAAAACTTTAATTAATTAAATCGTGATTATTTACAACGACGTATAAATGATCGGAAATGATTAAACTTGATTGAATGTTATCCAAAACCTGAATGCTACATACTTTCCTTGTAGAAACGGAAGTAAATTGTTTAATTGATTACTTATCCAATCTACGGTTAAGATCTGGTTTGCAAAATTCTGCATTTTTCGGAATATCTTATGAAAATCAAGAAAATTTAGTGAAGAATGTACAATTTGATATTAGTTATTAGATCAGAAATGTATTACAGATTTAGTACCTACTCAGGAGTACTACATTACAAAGGTCATGAATGAAGATACAGTAGAGCAATATTATTTGTTGGTCGTAGATTAAAATTGTAGAAAATTTAAGAAACGAAACTCAAACAAAAGCTTTGTACACTCTACAAGGTTAGAATAAAAAAATAAAAAGTGTGGCTAAAACAGGTTATTAAAAGGCAATAAAGTGCTTCTGCAGATGTATAGTATGTATACACCACGGCTGTAATTTGCATTGTCTGTTATAAATTATGATTCTCGAGAAAACATATTCATAAACAAAATCAATGTTAAAAACTGTAATAAAAGAATTTGGATAAAATTGTAAATATCAAATCGCATGTACTGATTGCACTTAGCACACATTTTTTTAAAACATTGTGCTCCGTAATAATAAATTCATAATTTTCAAGAACGATTACGATATTTCGGCTTTCACCTGTTGTGCAATAACATCTCATCGGTATAATATGCAAATTTGCTTGACCATTAACTTTTGAATGACGACAATTATTATTACTACAATAAAGAATTAATGACCTCACAGTACTACTTATAAAATCGACTTCGCCTTAAATTTTTGGCAATTTTTGGTTTTTCAAAGTATATTAAAATATTGCATAATTTTATGATTGAACAGACAAAATTTGTCTAGTCATGTTTCTAATGTTTCCAGAAAGAAATATAAATACGGAAAAGTCCTTATTCATCATCATAAAACACGCCTAAGTGTTATTATGCTTGATTATACCTAAGATGATTCAATACATCCAAAAAATTTATAGAAAGGTAAATATCTATTACTTACGAGCAAGGCGATATGTGGCATAATAACTTGATCATCTTCTTGGTGACCTTCCGACAGTTCCGGTATCCATACTAATGGATGGTGAGGTATGGCAGAAACTGTCCCGTTTGCGTTAAATGTTACGTTTTCATGCGATAGTGCTTCCCTAAAAGAAAAAATGTCGTTAAAAAACTTTTACAGTTAAATATTAAATAAATAAATGTTCTAGTAGAGACAGTAGCAATAAATGCAATACAAACAACTGGAATAAATACTCAAGGATTTCATCTGCAGTAAAATAAATGAAAAATGTGATTCACTTATGAGTATGAGGTTTCGCTAAGAATCCGGTCTGACCTGTCTGGAAGTAGAACTTTTTTTTCCGATTTATCAAGAACACACAGACATTGTGATTATTATTGACCTTTGTGTGTTTTCAGGGTTGAATTCTAATATCTTCTCTTGATTGATTCATTTGTTGTCTTGTCATGACAGAAACGGATTGTTTCAGGAAACATTTATTCTTATTTACTTACATTCTTTAGATTTCTTGTAGGTTGAGTAATTCTGTCATTGAAGAAATAGTAATTCAATTAGTCCAAAAGTGGATAGCTGAACGTTCTGTCATTCATATTCTGTTATTTATACATTATAAGGTGTACTGGTTGTTCGTGTTTACAGTTAAACAATAAACACAAATGGGCTATGCAATGTTTACAATTTTAATATGAAAATTGAATCGATTTTTAAATTTTCGAGTTAACGCCTAAAGTTCCTAATTTTTGTTTGGCTGTAAGTCCTAAATTTATCATAAACACAATTATTGTTTATACGCTAGCATAGTAGTTAATTTATTCCAGTAAATGTTAGAATTATTTTAGAGTGTAACTAATAAACAATGTTTTTCTACAACCGTCAAAAAAAGGTAAGATTTAAGCATCGTCAAGGATACGGGAAGTTTATCATTTTTTTCACATGGGCGCAAATAGTTATTTATGCAACAAGTGAGTAAAGTGTATCTTTTTTTTCACGAGAAAGAAAGTTTGCCGCACGAGCCGAAAGCGAGTGCCCAAATCCGCCGAGGGTAGAAAAGTAACTTTACTCACAAATTGCATACAAAACTTTTTTCACGTTCGTAATAAAAATCAAGAACTACTTAAATATTTCAATAACAGCTTTCACGACGCGTCACATCGATGCATTCTAATTTCTGACAAATGCCAGTGTGTATCATAACAATGGCAGATGACACGTTACGATACTTTTTTTCACTCAAATGCGCTTTTATCGCGATGAAACAAATGCATCGTTTATAAACGAAAATTAATGAAAAATGTTACACTTTTTTTAACGAACGTGAACAAAAAGTGTTGTTTGCATTTAGTGAGCGAAATCAGTGGTTTTTTAAGCATTCGAATGACTTTAAAAACACCGATTTCTTGCACTTAATACAAAAATAACCAGTTATGTTTGCAAAAAGAACTTTTTATTCAATTTATGAAACTGAATTAGCATAGTCATTGACGTCAATTAATACCAATTTTTATAGAATAAAACAAGTAGGAAAATTCCAAAAGGCATGAAAAACTAAGGACCACATTTTAGAACTATTTTATCTTTCATAATAAAAAATAACAAGATACTCAAGCGACGATTAACCTTGAAAATCAATTTATTTGGGTTTTCATTTTGAAGCAAATCTGAAAAAAAAACAGCCATATATATCTGGGTTATTGATGCTTAATTCTTAAGATATTTCGAGATCTGGTTTACTTACTTTCTCTAGGAGAAAACTCGACAAAGGCAAGTATTGTGTGAGTATTAAAAAGTTCAAACTTCAGTCATTTCTAAAAAAATAACCTCCCCTTTTGCATATCAGAATATTCTCCTGTATGATATAAATATTTCCAGAGCTGTAGTTTTAAAATTAAACATACGCGGTATGTCTATTAAATAACAAGATTGTAATTGCACCTCGTAAACAAAGCAATCAAATATGTCTGAATCTGCATCACGAAGTCACCGTTTTGTTTGCTTGTTTTCTGTTGTGTGTCGGAGTAATGCTAAGTTTAAAAGTTGAACAACCTGCCAATTTAAAATTTTTAGTAAAATTGAACAAAACAACAACAGAATGTTTTGAAATCTGGAAGACAATAAACACCCTAGACAACGTAGCGCTTCAAGAATCGAAGAAAATGTAGAAGAAATTAGGCAGATTGTTCAAAAAAACTGCCGAATCAGTGTTCGAATGATAGCTAAATTGGTAAACATTTATAAAGATACAGCATGAAAAATTTTGCGTGAGGATCTTAACAAGACAAAAGTTTGTACCAAGATATCTCAAAACTCCTCACTCCAGAGCAAAAAGAACGTCGCAAGAAATGTTGTGTTAACATTCTGCATCAACTTGACGCAGATCAGAACTTGTTGCAAAAAATAATCACCTGGATCTTCCAATATGATTCCAGTCAATGCACTGGAAAACACTATCATCGACAAGAATGAAAACAGTTCATTAAAGAAAGTTAAAATTCAAAGCACTGCTAATCGTGCTTTTCGATATTAAGTGTGTAATTTTGACAAATGGGTCTCAGAAGGCATAACAATTAATCAGCATTATTATAAAGAAGCTTTAATAAAGCTCACAGAAAAAATCAGGAAAAAAACGGCCAGAATTGTGGAAAAATGGTTTCATTCTTAATCAGGACAATACCAGAGTATCAGAAAATAATTTTGTACTTATGTACGGGAGATTCTGAGAAATGCAATTGCGTTTTATGTCGAAGTCTTGTCTCCATCTAATTCTATCGTAAAAAAACTTCTTAAAGTGTGTCTGATTTGTATCCCAGAAAGTGAATTAACGTAAAGTACAAAGAAAAAGAAAGTAGTATATGTACACTAGTATGTACAGCAAATGACAATACTTATTACTCTTAAATTGGTTGTAGAATATATTTTTTAAGTACCTATTTAAGTAAATAATATGACAAATGAGCCTCGGTCGGGAAGGAATTTCTCGGCTTCCAGATCGAATCCATAGGGCCATATGCATTGTTTTGAAACACGTGGTTGTAAATCACTAAAAGAATTAGCCTTAATAAAAGTAGCAACTGGACTTTTTGTATTAGTCACAAAAAACATCTGCATTTTGGTGAAATGTCTTAGCGTTTCGAATTTTGCTTGTCATTTAAGCGAGTTATTAAGCAATTCATACAATAATTAGAATATTTTTAGGTTAAAATGCAACTTTTTGTTTATTTATTCAGCTAATAGGTTGTGCAAATAGAAAATGATTTGCTGCAGTTTTCTATTTTTGTATGTGAAATACGCAATAAACTGTAGCAAATAAATAAGAACAATTTTAGTAATGTTCTCTTTCCATGAAAATTGAATCTATTTTGAATTTTTCGAGTTAATGGCTAAAGTTTGTAATTTTCGTTTGGCTGTATATCCTAAATATATCATAAACACAATCATTGTTTATACTCCTCTATAGTAGTTAATTTATTTCAGTAAATATTAGTATTATTTTCGAGTGTAACTAATAAACAATGTTTTTATGTCTATAAAAAGAACTTTTTATTTAATTTAAAAAACTGAATTAACATAGTCATTGACGTCAATTAATACCAATCTTTACAAAATAAAAGTAGGAAAATTCTAAAAGGCATAAAAAACTAAGGACCACTTTTTAGAACTTAATCACTATTTTGATTTTTCATAATTGAAAATAACAAGATACTATAAATGCAGCAATAAACAAGTGTATAAGGAACTGACACAATATATGTTCATTGGAGCAGGATTTACTATTAGATCCAAAAACGCGCAATTTAGAACATTTTAGGTAAAGTTGTCAGACTTTCCTGTAACTAGAATAGTAATTTATAAATAATGTTGCAAATAAATAATATTCCCGACGAAATAAAAAATAAAAATTAATCTTTAAAGAAGACTGCAGTTTAGGGATAACTACAGTTTATTTAGTATATTTTGAATAAATAAATAAACTATATTGGCAAAATTCATAGATTAATAATAATAATAATTATAGTTACCATAACTGTCATCTAAAAAAACGTTTATGCATTTTGTTTTCTTTAGTCTTTAGTCAACTAATCTTTATTCATTTTCAAAGCCAAAAATCTGAAAGTATTTGTAAAACTATTAAAACTAGAGTGGTATTCCAGAAAGGCATTTTCGTGTTTATAACTTTACATTTAATTTTAAAGGTTTCTACCTGCCTCAGGATTATGAGAGTTGAGAACCCTTACAAAGTCCGTTTCTTTCTTTTTCTACAAAATAGACATTTCCTAATTTAACCTTTACTATACCGATTCTAGCGTCATTACTTTATGAGTTGAGTGTACGAATTAGGAAGTTCTACTTTTTGAGATAGTCTGCTATATTAGATATTGCAAAATTGACAAATAACATGAAAAAGTCAAGTAAAAACTGCCAGGTAATAATTCGTTTTCTGAGAAAATATGTGGCATGTTTAAAAATTGGTGTATCAACTGCAAGGTTAATTAGTAGATTTCGAGTGTATACCTTGTTGGTTACTAATTGTTTTTTATTAGTTTTTATTAACTGCCAAATGCTTAAGTTTGTGTACTGAATTTGCACGACTTTTCGGTGTGAAAGTGGTTCCACTGAGCCAGCTTCACCATAGTTTGTTTGGTAGTTTGTTAGGGTCAGTTTTCGCACGGATGAAAAACAAGATGGCAAGAAAAAATTTATTTTTAGCTTTCTGCCTTAAATAACTATCAAATAATACAAAATTATTGTGTATTATTATTATTATTATTAAATTTAAAACCATCTTCAATTTGATAAACTTATTAAAATGTACCACACTGAATTACGTGAATAAGAGAAGCAAAAATACAGAAAGAAGCGTTTTTGACAAAAATCAGGAAAACTTAAATATGTTCAAAATAAGTAGCTTGCACTTCTCGACACAATTCTTCACTGACTGAATTTAGTGTCGCAACTGATAGAACTGCTTGGTATTTTTTGTGTCAGGTTTTCTGTGTCGGGCCTTTTTTATCGGGCCTAGTCTTATTATCCATTCTTCTGGAATAATCCAAGCGGCGATTGCACAATCATTACCATCACTAAACACCCGGCCAAATTATGAAAAAAAATTAAAATAGATATTATAGAGAAAACAAAACCGCTTCGCTTGTCTGACTAAAAAAAATCGGGCACGATTGTAATAATGAGATGATTAAGAGCCGAAAAACAAACAATTTGAATGACAAAAAATCGTAGATGCAATCAATTTAATCTATCTAATACTTTAAGTAGTAAGATGTCGTTTTTAAACGTGTTTTTTTTCTTATTTCGATTTCTTTATTTGTTTATGAGATATTAAACCTGGAAAGTTTTTAAATGAACACAAAGTATGTTGTTATTCAGGTGTAAATTCAGGTGTTATTCTTAGTTATGAAGACAAATTAAACTATTTGATTTGACTGATCTATTATCCACGTTTGATTTCTTCTTTGTTTTATTGTTTGCAATTTGTATAACACTCCCACAACTGCAAATCCTAAGTAGCTTGCCTTCACAATTACATTATAGATTCCACTTTATAAAAAGAATACAAGGAGCTTTTGAGCTTGAAAAGCAAGATTAAAATTTTGAAATTTGACTGAATTATTAAACAATTAGAATTACTGTTTTGATTACATGTTTGTTTTAGTTTGGTATGCGAATTAAAACTTTAAGTGTTTAAAATTCTTTGAGAGCGTTAGTTTAAAACAATTACACGGATTATTGTTTAAATATGAATTTATTTAATTAGAACACATAACAAAGCAATAAACTTCTAGTTAGTAGTAAACCATGTAATTATTTTATCTATTTCTAAGCTAGAGAATTCAAGCTTTTTGATCAATATCACTTCTGCTACGCACAGGGTCGTAATAAGTTTATTTCTCTTAGATAAAAATGTTTAATAAATAAGCATTATTGTCTTTTTATTATTTCCGCATTAGTTTATTACAAATTTTTCCAACTATTAAAATACCATACTACAATAAATATCTAATTGCATCGTTATCTAGTATTAAACAATAAACATATGCAAGTATAATTCAGCAGAGCTCAAAAAACATTTATACGCCTATTGCGATATTACACTGTTCATAAAGTTGAGCAATAAAACGTCCTAGTTGAGCAAGCGCTGTATTCAAAAAAAGCAACGAAAATAAGTTAGCAGAAAGATTTACAAGTAAATTTTAATAAATTCTAATGACACTAGAAGAACCTGGACTACATTCTTTATTGAACATTAACATTATGGAATAATTGTTAGAACCGTTTGGATTTTAATGTTTCTAAGCATTCAAATTAAATTAAAACATGCTTCAATACTTTTAGTTTTTACTGTTAATTAAAGCTCCTTTTCATGTGCTATTTTATTGTTATTATGTGTAACTTAATATCTTGCACCATCAACATTAAAAATACCACTAAAAGTTTAATTTCTAATAAGATTAACTATAAAAATATCTCACTAGGGTCAGAGAGGTTATATAAGAAAAATTTGCAGTATTATATATGTCACTGTATCCTTTATAGTTTTCAGATTTTTAATGTCCCTGTGAAAGAAAGAAAGTTATCGATCTCTGAAGCTATTCGGTTTTTATAACTTATTTCTTTCTTGTTATCGATATTTGTAGAAAAGTTAATATACTAGTTGTGATAGGTTTTACAGAAAATGGTAATTCACAATCTGTATACTAATTAGAATAGGAATTCAATAATAAAAATTATGTAACATTATAAGATATTTTTAATGTGGGAGGGTGGATGAGAAAAGTTTTTCTAAATTGTATCAAAATATTTGAAGACGGACCAATTTATAAATTCTTTGTTTATTTCCATACTTCAAAAGTTAAAATTTAACAAGTGCAACGATGCGTTCATTAACAGGTGCAATTATTTAATCTGCGAGAGAAGAATAAATAGATTACTTGAAATGTAACTGAACTACATATCTACTAGTTGATGTAGTCGTTATTTTAGACAGCTTGTACTAACATTAAATAACATACAAAATTTATATTAAGCAAAATAGTAAAGAAAGTTTGACAGTACATTCACAAAGTATTCCCGTAGAAAGCAAAGGCAATTATTACATATTATTTTCGTAGAATAAAAACAAATTAGAAAATTCAGTAAATATACTTGGACATTATTAAAATAAATAAAAACCTAATAAAAATAACGTGCGTCCAATAACTTTCATCATTATAGATATACGGCTATGAACATGAAAAAGTAGTTCGTAGACTTAATTACTCAAATAATTTTTTGTGTTAGCGATATAAATTATCAAGAGAAATGCGCGTCTTTTGGCCCGCTAACTAGTTGATGACACAGAGTTCTGCACACTCGTTATAATTATAAGAAATAACAATGAAATTCCAAAGATTGCGATCTAAACAATAATGGTGCCGAAATATTACAAGAAAGATTAATGATACAAATTGCTTTATGGAAAGAAACTGTAATATTAACGACATTAATCAGATGTACAAAAGATTGTAAAAAACTTGATTTTTGCTTGTGTACAGTGTGGTCCAATTTCGATGGGATTAAATGGGTAACTTTCTTATTAGCGCAGATAAATAAAAACGGCTTAGGTACTTGTGACCTCTTTTTTCATGCTTATTCCATTACCGTTGCCAGAAATAAGCTGTCGTTTTTTGTTTTTTTCCTGGAGAGAAAAAGTGAAAAATGGCCGATTTCTTCATTTTGCTGCAACTCCTTTATTTTCGAAGCTGGAACAAAATCATTTTGGCATTGTTCAGGCACTTTTTAACGTAGAATTCAATGTTGTCAGTGGTTGTTTTGTAACCCTTTCCATAACTGCACTGTAACTCAAAGTTGAATTTTTTAAATGGACTGATTCCTTCAATTTACTGCAACTCATTTATTTTCGAAGCTAGAACTTACTTGCTTTTATCTTGCATATTAAGTCTAAAACAGATGTACAATATACTAAATTTCATCTGTTGGAGAGTATTTATCGAATTTTTCTATTACGTATTCTCATAACTTTGTTATGTATTTTGTGATACAATAAATAATAAGTAAGCAAGACATAATATAGAAAAGGTGGGAAAAGAATGGAAAATAAAATGGTAAGACAACATAATATGGAAAACTAATAAAATTCAAGATTCATCGGGGGTCATATAGGGCTCGAAACACATTTTGGGGCAGCGGTGCAACTAAGAATTTCGAAATTTTAAACAATCCCTCTCTAGCTCTCTCACTTGTATCACTGATTTTATTCTCTCTATAAGTATTTAGTTTCAACAAGAAAAAATATCTTAAAAGAAATTTGAAAAATCTAAAAGAATACCGTAAAATGGGGTGTAGTTGACCTCTGGGTAGAAGTTGACCAAAATGTTGCAAAACGTTTTAAGACTACATAATTTTTGGGTTTATTATTACTAATCGGTTTTAGATTACTTGCGTCCTTTGTAGATATCTGTTACACATGTTTTATGCAAAAACCAAAAATAATTTCCTTTTACTAATGAACAACGCGCTCTCAAAATGGGAGCTGAATTTTGTTACAAATTAAATATTTTTAGACTTTTACCTAAAAAGCAGTAAATTAAAAATGCTATTGGCAAGTAAAAGCATTATTTCAATAAATCATTAAGTGTAGATAATAACCTCAGTTATAAATTTTGGATTAATTTTCCCGTTTTGTTACAATTTGAGAATTTGTCAATTTACACACTTTTTAAATGAGTTTGGGGTAAAGTTGACCATCAAGTTAAGACTTGCAAAACCTTGTATTAGTTTTCATTGCAGATTAGCAAATTTAGTTTAGTTTGACACACTGGCGGTAACGTGTGATTTTAATGATTAAGAATGGGTTTTCTGCTTGTGGCATTTATTCTCTGTCTATCAAGGAAAGCTTTTAGCAAAAATTCCCAATGACCAACAAACCCCTCACGGTGTAGGTGTAGCTAAGGTAATAGTTGATTATCTAAGAGAACAGGGAAATCCCAAAAAACGTGATGCTACAACAAAAAGAAGAAAGTTAAATGTTATACCTGGGAGATCTGCTGCATTTGAAGACAGTCCAGAAAACAGTAATGATGAAGACAATGTGTCATCAACAAGCAAAACACAAACAACGAAAAGAAAAATTTTCGAAGAAAGAGAAGAAAGTTCGGAGGCAGAGACTAATATAATAAGCGAAGAAAGTGATCAAGAAGAGGAAAATACTATGTGCTAAAGGTTTGTCAAAGAGGAGAGCTTTGTTTTGACTTACGTAGTCATGTCAACATTTAATTTTTCATGAGCGGTTTTATGTTAAGAAGAAATGTGCTTTTTAGGGTTAATTTAAGTTTGTACTGTAAATTTTCTGACTTTTGAACAATTTTGTGAAAAACAAAATTCATTAAAATGTTAATAATGAATGAAAATTATTTTATTTTGGTCATCTTCACTCCAGCTAGCTACAAATCATATTTATTAAGCAAAGCACATATGTGGTCAAGTTCACCCCATATTACAGTACAAAAAATGACTACATTTATTTTGTTATCTTGTAAAGTTTTTTAGTTAAAGTTAAAAATCGGTCAACTACACCCCATTTCACGGTAACGAGATTTTAGTCAGCATGAACAAGAAGAATTTCAATAAAATCAATCTAATCTTATGTTTGGCAAAGAAAAATGTACTTGTTTGTCATTAAAAACAACTGTCATCAAATTCTTTTTTTGCTAACACCTACAGATTCTAAAAATTATCGTGATCTTGACAATTAATCTTTGGCTTCTTACTTGCTTCAGTTTTTTAATTAGTACTTAGACAGTTGATCAAGAAGTAATATGATAGGCATATTAATATTTCCTTTTTGAGATAACTAGGAGAATTAAGATGTGCTCTTTTAATTAGACTTGACATAAATGGCACTACGAAAAACACAAGTTCTTTGAATTGCAGACCTCTTTTAGATCACTTAATTAAGAAGGGTAATTTCTAATTTGGGATGGCGAACGTAGCTCGGCATTCTCTAGGCGTAAAGTAATGATAGAAAATGGGGGGCACGATGCCCAGCCTATATGGTTCTGAAGAGAAAATTGAGGGACAGCAAACTTGATGTGCTGGCTTCACCATCTCAGGAAGGCCAAAAGCAACCACGATGAGTTAGTCACTCTATATTATTATTAGTAAGTTGACTCAATTAGGCTCCGGTTATTTGAATTTGAAGATTGTGGTATGGTATTTTGAGGTTATGTGAAGGTAAATACATCCCTGCTTTCTGGATATTCATTCAAAGAATGTGACTAAGATTCGGACTCATTTAAAGAATCAAGAAATCTGGAAAAGGCAAGCTGCACATGCAAAATCTTTCTTTAAAGATTCTGTAAAAAGTTATTTATTCCCTGGTCTTTCTGCGTCATAGAAACAAGAACACTAAAACTCAGTTCATTAAAGATTCCGATTTAATTAATCTTCTCCAATTCGTTTTGCGTACATATCACGATTTGTTTTAGTATTGAACTTCTGGAAAATACTATCAACCAGTGGAGAATACCTGATTTGCTCCTGGTAACAATAGATTCTGGAAGCATATGTTAATATTAAAAATCTCAGAATGGAGTTCAACTTCCCCGTCTTTAAGTGTATAATAGAAAAATGATAATCTACTAGGGATGATGTGGGGTCTTTCGTAGTAGTGAAGGTTATAACCTATTTTTCCAAAAAGACGTATTGTTGTTTTTGTAAATTAAAATATCTAACAGGCCAATAATTAGATGATGAAGGTTAACGGCAGAAAGTTTTAATTTGCACAGCAATAACACGATTTGAACAATAATTCTAAGAATCCACTACTGCTAACACTATAAGCGAAATCTATAACGGGAGACCATCGATAGTAATGTCAATCGTCAGGCAATTAATATGCAAGAGTATTACAAGCATAGCGTGCCATGTAATAGGAAGATAAATAAGACGATATATATGTTATAAATACAGAAAATTATCAAAGGTTGATGTGTAAAAACATCAAAGATGTTGAAATTTCCAAAGATTTATTGAAAAAGGGGAAATCCTACATTTTACAAAATTTTGATATACGGTTGTGCAATATGCATTAAAACACTATTTTAAAGAACTTTTATTAAAGCTTAACTATTTTTTATAATAATTTATCGATTATTCAAATGTATGCAGTTTTTAAATGCCAGTCGAAAGTGCTTTCTCGCATCTTATAATTTTGGCAAAAACTTAATAGTTATAATATATCTAAAGAAATAGTTACAATACTTGCATAATTCAGGTCTTCAATTTTAGAAATATGTATATATTATTTCTTTCAATTTGAAATAGTAGGAACCCTAAATTTTACCAAGTTTTGATGTAACACCGTCTATAAAAGAATCAAGAAATGAAAGTAAATCTACAAATATAGTTGTGCAATATGGCATTAAAACCGTATTGTAAGGAACTTTCATTAAACTTTAACTATTTTTTATAATAATGTATCGATTATTTAGATGTATGCAGTTTTTAAATGCCAGTCGAAAGTGTATTCCCACATTTTATAATTTTGACAAAAGATAATACCTATTATATAACATGTCTATTCAAGTCTTCAGTCTTAGAAATATCAGTAACATGTGCCATTAATAAATACGATTTTGTTATTTCTTTAAATCCCTAATTTGAAATAGCGGCCAGATGTATCTACTTAAAATTTATTAATTTGCAAACTGAACTATATCCTAATTTACATTTTACATGAGTTTCTAGTTAAATGGATTTAAATCTTTTTTGCAAAGAATAGTTATATAAAGTTGTAAAAATTGTATAATCTTTAAATTTAAATTTTGTATGGGCGGAAAAATCTTTAGATGCTTTATGGCTAACATTAAACGAAAGTAAAAAATGTACCCACAACAACATATAATTATACAAATGTATCAAAAACTGCAGTTGTCTAGTAATAATTTAAACCAGGAAAATAATAACAAGTGAAATTTACAAAAGATGAATTATCCGAATTCTATTCATTTACTTGATTTTAATTTTTAAAATTACTTCAATATTTTTTCTTAAACGAGGAAATCTTAATGTTTCAATTGTTTGTTGTTATTATAAACTTTCAAATCTCTGGCTGGTTAAGTTTCGGACTTCCTATTGTTTTTACTAGATGAAATTCCGGGTTTACAAACTTTGTTATTAGGTAGTACACACATAAAATCTTCATTAAATCAGTCTCCTTTCGGATTCTTATAGATAACCCTTTCTTATCGGTCAATTATTTATTATTTTATTGAATTACCTTGACTTATATTTCCGGGTTCACAGTCAAGCATTTTGATCTGTTAAATATATTTTTTTACTCTCCAGTTATTTATTTGTTTATTTATCCAACAATAATGCAATTTATTGTTCTACTTTTCAAGATTTAGTATCAATAATTTTTTTCCATAGTAATAGTGTCATTGTCCTCGGTGACCATGAAAAGGGTTTTCAAGTTTACTGAACTTTTATCATGCTGGAAAAAGAATCTCATAGTCACATTTTGGATCCTATTATTGATTAATTAAGTTGTTTTGTATCTTACAATTAAGTAATAAGCATTTCATTAGTGTAATCTCTGATCAATTAATGTAATGATTAATTTATTGTTTGTTATGAAATCCTTACATATAAATAAAACGTTTATGTATGCAAAGCAGAAAGAAGCAAATCAATTAGAACGATGACGTTTTTGAATATAAAGTTATTTAAATATTCTTAGTTTATTATAAATAAGATGTAAATACTATGATTATAATACTTTATAAGATGATTTAGTACACAGTATTAATTAGATTTAGCGGATAGTTGCACAGCATGTATAACTATCTATTTAATTAGGTTGAACCAAGTATATTTTTTTCTTACAATCTTGGATAACGCATTCTGTCAACCATCGCTTGCTGCTTAGTTTATCACACCACATACATTGAGATAAATAACTGCATTTTAGCTACCTTACCACTATGAGTTCACATGTTTTGTTTAATAAATAATGTAATTTAGTATTAAGTTAGCTTATAAATCTATAAAGTTATTTCTACTGATTATAATATATGTAAATAGTTGATAATTTCCTTTATTGCATTGTATAGGCACATTTTGAATTACTCAAATTGTTGCTAACAAATTCATTAATTGGCATGTTTAATGTTTGTTATTTTGCTAATTATATTCTCTATCAATCGATATCTATTCTGTTGGGAATAAAGTTATATTATTAAATTATTATCATTAAAAATATGATCACTATTAATAGAATTGTTCTAAATACTCTAGCAATATGTTATATGTAATCATGCATAAATAATCTTATCGAAAGCATTTCATTAGCAGTCTTATCATGAAGAATGTTTTTATTGTAAATAAACACTTTTTACTACAATATTTCTGTTTATCTGAAAATGCAACTTTGTACTAAACGATATAATTATACGATTAAATATCTAATCAAATGATTTAAATTGAATCAATAGAAGTAAATTTCAAAAGCAGATTCTTCTAGTGAGGAAAATAACATGTAGTCAAAGTGAATCCCGTTAGGATGAAATTTTTATACAGCATGTTGCACACCATTATATGTGTCGAACAATCAAAAACGTCAAAAACAAACGTAATTTAGTGATTGTTCTCCTTGAAAGTTGTTTCCAAAATCTGTGGTGTTTTTTCCTATTTTGCCAAAAATTGGCAGATGAAGTTATATTGGACGTTAATACAATAACAAATAAAGAATGCTCACTATATTGTTGAGATTAAAAACTGTCTCAACTAGAAATTGTCACTATGCCTTCTTGGTGAAGTACTAACAATGATATCATGCAAACGTGCTATTAGAAGGAATGATAGAATTGCGATAACAAGAATTCCAAGAGGTAATAGCCCGCGAGTTGGCTCTCGTGCCGTTATTGCTCTAAAAGAGTGGTTCTTAACCTTTTAGTAATGAGGAACCATTTGACTAAATTCTTGTCTTGTCATGGACCACCAACTGTTTGGCGGTGATATAAATTATTATAAGGTTGTTCTATAACAATATCAATAAACACGTATAAAATTATTCGAAACCAAGAGTATTATATTATTTGCAAAAATTTTACATTAATTATATTATTTTAGTGCGATTTTTGTGACTGCATACTGTTTACCAACTGCTGAATCATTGGTTCAGTGCTACTCAAAGCCAAACGCATGTCGGCATTGGCATTTAAACGTTTTTGATCTTTATTTTTAATTATCAAAAGCGCCGAGAATCCCTGTTCGCATAAGTATGTGGTTGAAAATAAAGTAAGGTAACGTAAAGCAATTTTAGGGAAAGAAATTGCTTTTTGGCTCCAAAAATCTTCAAGTTTAATTCCTGTCTCGAATGTATCTTTGCAGTTACTATCATGTTGCATTTCAGTTTACTCTTCTTGAATTTCATCAAGCATCTCAGAAATTTTGACAATGAAAGGATTACGGTTCAGTTTCCGAACACCTTTGTCCTCGCATTCAGGAAAACAGTTTTTGTATTTCTCCTTTAATCTCAGAACACTGTCCATCAATAATTGGATTCAGCGTGTCTAACGCAGAAAAGTTCTCTGTTTCAACTTTGCTGATCCATAGGTCGATTCTAGCGATAAACGCACTAATTTTATCTTCAAATGCAAATATGTTGTTTGTGCCTTTCAACTTCATATTTCCTGATCCTTGTAGCTGAAGGTTCTATTTATTTAGTTGTGCAAAAAAATCCACTAAATAAGCAAAATGTATTTGAAATTTGAACTAACAGAACTGATCCAGCAACCCTTGTTTTCCTTATTAGTTAAGAATAATTTTACTTCCTCTCTCAGTTTCGGTGTGAAAAAGCAGCGTTTCGTATTCAGAGTTCATATCAGAGCATAATTTTTTGAAGAGACGAGTATTAAGTGCGCTCCTTCTAATAAAGTTGACTATGTTTATAGCTGTTTTCATCGTAATAGCAAAGCATTCCGGGAGCGTTTTGGCAGCCAATGCTTGACGACGAATAACACAGTGCGTCGTCATTGCAGATGGATTCTTTTTTTTAATCAAACCTGCAAGATCAGAGCGGAAACCAAGCATTGCAGGAGCACCGTCTGTACAAAACCCAGCAAGCTTTTGCCACATAAGTTCATGTTTCTTTAAATATTGACTTATTACATCCATAACGTCTGTACTTTGCGCGTCGTTTCCAGTTCTTGAGAAAATAGTAACTCCTCTTGAAACGTTTTATTGTTATTCAAAAATCAAATAAATACAAGTAGTTGACGACATTGTAAAACGTCGGTAGATTCATCACATTATAACGCAAAATAAGGACTACATTTGATCATGTCAATAATTTGTTCTTCAGTGTCATTTGACATTTTTTGAATACGCGACTTCATTGTGTCGTTTGATAGTGGAATTTCACGAATCTTTTTTTGAGCTTCCTGTCCTAAAAGCTCTTCGGCAGTTTTAAGCATACAAGGCTTTATAAGATATTTATCGATTGTGTGTGCTTTTTTGGATTTGGCAATCAATTTTGAAATTTCAAACGATACAGCCAATGATTCTTCAGCTACTGCATAACGTGTTCCGCTGGTTCCAAGTTTCATTTTTTTTAGATTTATTATTCTCGCGGACGGTCACAATAATTTGGATGCACCAAGCGAGACACTCGCTGCAACCTCCGGCTCCGTACGCTACCGGTTCTTTAACTTTGATGCGTCGTCGACTCGTTGTCATTTATTTAACAGTTTTAATAATTGTATGATGACTTCGCGGACCACTTCGGGTGCTCTCAGGGACCACCCGTGGTCCGCGGACCACCGGTTAAGAACCACTGCTCTAAAACATTATAAAAGCTGAAAAACCAATTTCCATTAACATATCTTCATAATATTTTTCTTTTACAGTAGGTATCATGTATCGTTTACATCTACTTCAATATCATCTATAAAGAGTGTAAAATTTTCTTTATTGATAAAAGTATTTTTCATAATTAGTCAACATGACGTACGCATTTGCTTATTCATAGGATATGCCATTATTGGTACAGTGTGAAAAACGGACTTGAAGTATAGGGAGAAGCCGATAGCAGTCTTAAAACCATTTTGTGTAATGTTGGTTACGTGTTACGTACTAGTGTCATAAACTACAAAATGACAAAACAGGATAGTGAGAAAATGTATAACGGTATGGTTGTTCTATAAATAATTAGGGTGTTAGCTGACAAAATTCACCGTTCCCGAGATACAGAGTAACAAAATTCCATTTAAGATTTCTTGTTTTCTCGATATCTCAAGAACAACGTGCAATATTGAGATGAGATTTTCTACGTGATTGTTACTATAAGGCGTCTACTATCATACAAATCTTCGTCTCTCTCCTGAACGGAGGTGGGATCAATAGATATTTGAGAGAATCATATTATGTTACGCTATCAAAGAAATAAATAGTTGTGTTAGTTTTGAAATTGAAACTCAATTTAATAGAGAAAGTTTGCCATGTACTTTTTTCGATGGATGCGTTGTTTTTGAGTAAAATAATATCTTGTAATTTGTGAGAATATTAACTGAATTCCTAGTAATTTTCTCTTTTAATACCTTGAAAACTACGTGTAATGTTGAGATGGAATCATCTGTATGGTTATAATGAAACACTAATTTTCCAAGTATTCCTACTAATGCCAATGTCGGACGGTATTTAAAGGAATGCTCAACATTGACACCCTGTATCTACCGTGAGAGCAACAAAAGACCAAGTCAAAGATAACCTTGGAATTCCAAAAGATTATCTTAGAGTAATCATTAAATTGTGAATTCAAACATTAAGCTTTTAAATGTAATAATCATTTAGAGTATTGAATATTTTCATTCATCATTTTTATTCTTACGAAAATAAGATTCTAATAAGAAAATTTTATGTTCCTCTGTTAGGATTCTTAAATTCATAAAGTTTTGTAAATTATTATAATTATGATTAATTATATTGTAATCAAATCACTACAAGATATTCAGAATCCATGGGTATCTTTGACTTGGTTTTTTGTTGCTTTCAGAGTAGAAAGTTGCCTATTTTATAACATAAGTTTATAGAAACTTTCTTGCTTATTTTACATCCCTGATATTTTCAGAATATATTATATCCTTGAGCCATCACCTTAATTTACGGAATATTTTACTGGACATCTTGTATATCTAATTCAATACAGTCAAACAAAGTCTAGCTGCTCGTAAAACTTCTAGCGACAACAAAGTTTTGATTTAAACTTTTGACAGAAGAGCTAATTACCATGTGACAGAAAAAATAGATTCTGACAACTGTAAATTTTATTAGCAATACCTGCCTATATTGGAGACATGCATAAATCAAAAAATGGATAAGCTCAGGATCTATCACACAAGCGTTGCCAATAATGGCTCATTCATAAAAATATTGTGATGGTGCTACATATATGGTTTTAGAGTATACTTAGGACTTTATAAAACTTGTTGGTACCAAAATAAAAAAAGAACACAGAAACATCTATGATGATGTAAAAACATGTGCAGTAGTAGTTGAGGGAATAGAATGCAAGTTAACTTCAGTGCAAAAAAAAAGTAATCGATTTTAGAGAAACATACAGAGAGTTAGAGTCGAATCAAATATTGCAGAAGAATAACAGCACCTGCTATGGGCTGCAAATTTCAACTGACAGCTATCATATATTACATATGGCAGTCAACTTTGTACAATCCTTCAAAATACTTCTCCATTATTATGATAATAAAAGAAGATTCCAAACAGTTATCGTTGAGAGAAAAAAAGGAGGAAAGAATTGAAAAGTGTAAATGATGTCTGCACCTGGAAACTGATAGCTGTTGGGAAAAACAAGAAGAAGTTAGAAACATAACTAAAAATCGATGAATTGTGCTGTAGTGGTACTAACTGATTTTGATTTAATAGAATTTGTCAAGCAAGTAACTACTATGATACAAGTAAGCATAGCATGACCATGCACATCGCGTATTTACTGTAACTGCATATTGGAGCGTGGTTTAAAACAATTATTCTTCTTATTATTGTGGTGCTCTGCAAAAAATTACATTTTATAATGCTTAATTGCGCTATCTATGGTAAAAATCATAATCAAACAATAAAAGGAATAAAAATAAAGTAAGTACTTTCCATTTCCTAAGAAAATCAGTGGATAATTACTTGTTGCAGATTAGACAAGATAAATATTACCATTAAATTTCTAGTGATAATACAAATTACAGGCTTCAGTAAAAAATTAATAAAAAAAATGTCAAAGAACTGCTACAGCAATTTAGTTCATTATTAATCTATTAAACAAAGCTTTTTTGCCCGTGGTTCTTGAAGACATCTGTTTTGAAAACCTTTTGATTTATCAACATGACTAGAAAATAATCTCTGATAAAGACGTAAATCTTTGAGTTTGAGTTCGAGTTCTTGCGGCGTCAAAGGTTTCAAAATGTCTTTAAGAGATAAAAAAAAACAAGTCCTAAATTTATACCGGTGGTGTCTCGAAGAAGACAAACTTTATGCAGGGTAATTGGCAAGATACAGCAATGTAGTGATTAAATTATGTAATGACTGCTTCGACTTGATGAACCCGAGAAGTAAATATGGAAATATGCAGGAACGAATGCTTTGGTGTTAGATTAAACAAACAAAATTAATTGCTGGATAAAACTATATAAAAAGATTGAGTTAGTTTTGAATGTGGTGCATTTTCACAAAGGTATAATTATTTCTTCAAAGTCAGTCAGCTAGTAGAAATTTGTACATGCAGCTTTCTGAAAAATATTGTAACATACAGTATACTAACACGTATCGTTTAAATCAAGATATAATTGAAACCTTCTTTTGTTTAGCAAGGGAAACGGGAGGCCAAAATAAAATAAAATTAGATGCTCTTACCTGATGGATCAGTTGGTAAGAGCATCGATATTTATTTTATTAAATGTATTCAAATGACTATCCTTTATTTAGGCAAAATTTATGTTTTCTATCAATTGTGTATTTTTTCTCATTTTGTATTTTTGTTTTGGTACTGTTTGTATTTTTTTAATGTGTCGGTGTATTTTCACTTTCTTAGCACATTTGGAAAGTGCTGCTGTTTTTTTCTAATTCTGTGACTTGTTAATAAGGCATCTTGCTTTGTTGCCTTAAAATTTGTCAAGCAGTAATAATATAATAGGGAAAACAATTATTGCAAAGATAAAATTATAAGAAATACATTTTATAGCAATAGGTACTTGCAAAAAAGTAAAAATTTGAGTAAGCCTTGAAGTTAGTTTTGCTAGCATTGGAAGGCAACAATAATACAGAGATTTGTTGATTGGTTAATCCGTGTAGTTAAGTAATACGTAATAGCGAATCGAGAAACTAAGGGATTAGTTGGAATTAAACAAGTTTTTATGAAATCGATGTTATGTTCTGCAAGTTGTTTGAACTGAAAAGTAAAAAGTTTGATAAGAATCTTTCAATAAGAAAAAATTAATCTTGATACTTCCAGTTTTTGAGTTTTAGAAGCCTTGATACAAGTTATGCAACTTTATCAAAACAGTCAATCAATAGAGTGTTAGTTTGTTAAGAAAAGCAAATCATGTTATAAATTGTTATGGATATTTAATAATGGTAGTTAACTCTACAAATGTAGATTTAATTATAAAGCATTAGGTTTACGTACCTATAAACGTAAGGACCAACTTCTTGAACTTTCAGCTTTTCTGTTCCGTTGAGAAAGGCATCTTTATTTGTTACATTATATAAATAAACTTTTAAATATAAATCAATTGGTGGAGTACGCCAGAGTTCGAAGACTTCACCACCTTCAGTGAATACGCATTTCTAAAAAATGTATGTAATAAGTCAAAAATAATCTAAACAATAAACATTAACAAGCTTACCAACTTAAATAAAATATCATAAGGATGTGCAACAAGGATGAATATTCCAGAACCAATTCCTAGTAAACCCAGAAACGCTATAGCGAGGATACCTATAACAAAAAAGATTTATTTTATTTTTTAACTTAAAATATATTGCACTAATAAATGAAATCAACACGGAAGCTTTAACAAAGTAAAATAACAGGTTCACTAGGTTGATGTTTATGCATTTAAGCCATCAAGGTCAAGTTTACAAATTTTTTGAAATGAAACCAAAGTTTGAAAAAAATAAACAAAACCTTTAACAAATACCCTTAGAAATTCTGTAATTAGAATAAACTTTAACTGCAAAAGTTGCTAATAGGATAAATCATGAACGTTTCCTATAAAATATCAAGTTCAAGTTCATAAATAAATAAAAATATTATTGCATAATTTATAATTTGTTAAACACTGTAATACCATTAAAAAGGTTCAAGATTTCAAAATAGTAACAAAATTAATTGGATCTATTGTAGAAAATCTCTTGACTAAACTGTTTTTTTAGAAATTATTGCAAGTATTTAGCTTTGCTTAGAATCCATACTTTCACTTTCAGTACTTAAACTATTTATTTTAAAATTTTAGATTTGTTACCCAGATATAGTAAATTAACCAATTAATCTATTTTAATGAGCACATAAGATATTAAAATAAAAAATATTTTTAATCAAATAATTTTTGTTGATTCATATATACAAAAGCAAGCTTTGCGGCTTTAAAATCCTTGGCTTTGAAAAATATTAGGCAAGTAAAAGGAAGGTTTTAATAATTATTTCTAATAATAGATTAATAATTCATTTATTAAAGTAATAAATATATAATTTGTAGTTTGTAAAATATCCAATACAAAAATATTAATTGCTTTTTATAACTGTGGTTACCAGAGGTTATCGCAGGGTTTGATGAATTATGATGTCATATTAAAGTGCTAAATATTTATGCCTATTATTATTTTCTTGTTTAATTTTCTTCAAAACAAAGTAATTTACAGAAGATTTCCATGAAGGATGACCTATTTTGTAAAGGTTGATATTTCAACTAATTGTAAGCAATAAAGCTGATGATTTGAGCAGAGTTTAATTTGATATTGTGGTAAACTATACAGCTGTTTAACTTGGCATAAAGAAAGAAAAGAGCCTTCCAAATACGTTACCAAAAATTGAAGTGATAATTTAATTTCATAATTTTCTAATCCACAACCATGTGTAGTTTACTTGTACCGGTATGTATGGTTTTCCTCTACCCCCAAATGACCGTCAAAAAGAAATAACTAGAACTTTGAGCTTTTAAGTTTTAACATGATGATTATAAAATTTATGCATTTCAATTTTAGATGTTTAATGTTGTTACTTATCTTGAATGTTGAAACTCATATAGATGTTGAACAAAGCTCGTAAACTTAAATATTGTTGGTTAACATAAATGTACATATCGTGTACTCTTTGGAATGTCTAAACGCGTTTTCGTACTGTAATCTTCTTCAATTTAATCCAATCTTGAACCCTGAATACCGAATTCTTAATTTAGTATTATTATCGAATATGTATTGTTCTCTGTTTTCAACTTGAACATTTCTCTTGTTAATGTTGACAGATACCATACGCTTTTAGACATTTTTTTCACTAATTTAGATTTAGCCGTATCCCAAGTCGAAATGATGTGATGCACAATTCTAGAAGAGCAAACTACGATAATATTACCCAGTATCTATCTAGTATTAACTAACATAAAAGATTGGACAATTTGTCTTGCTATAGGAGGCAGTGGAAATCTATAAAATTGTATGTAGCGCCATCAAGGTTTTGATTCAATTACGGAAGACAACCTCTTTAAAATTTCCATGCTGGTATAGCTCAACTACAATTAAAGTTACTGAAGAAAAGCGTAAATATCAAAATTGATTGAAGCAATTTGGCAACAACCTTGATTACTTAATCTTTAACTTTCTACGACGTCGATCAAAATCTAGACTTCCAAAATTACATTAGCTCCGTTGAATAAAATATTGTGACCAACTCAAAACGAGCATGGTCTTAACATACCAAGTCCAAGAAAACTTCAGTACGCACTCCCTCTAAAATTGCATGTGGGGACACAGAAGCTTCAGAAGAAAATACCATTTGTAATATGTTCTCACAATATTTTAAATCGGTTTCTATTGACGGACAACTTGTTGATAATCCTTCCACACATGGCACAGCAAATCTCTGTTTGGCTAGACCATCCATCACAATCGCTCCTGAATTAGTTAGTAACTAGATATAAAAAATTAGATATTCGTGAAGGTGTTATATCAGATAACATCCCAAGTATTTTTTTAGCTAAATTCGCTGGGAATCTTGCCATTATATTTAATTTATCTCTTTTCAAAAGTACTTTTCCATCTAGGTAGAAAGAAGCTTATGGCAGACAGATATTTAAATCCGGGAATAAAGAATTAGTTAACAGTTTTATCAGCCCGTTGCTATATTGTCAGCAATTTCAAAGATTTTTGAAAAGATTGTGTTTCAATATGTTATGGTCATTATCAAAGGCCAAATCTGAAATGAACAACATGATTTCTTACCTATAGATTCAGTCGATGCAAACCTTGCATTGTATATTGAAAGAAAGAGCAATGGATAAGAGAATACAAATCTACTCGATATTCATCGACTTCAGTAAGGTCTTTGACAAGGTTGACCATAATGTCTTGATATAGAAGTTAGATACCAATTTACTAGGGTGAATTAAATCCTATATATCTAATTCTAATAGATTGCTCTTAGTCAAATTTAATGGTTTATTTTCTGATTATGTACTATAAGATCGGGAGTCCCTCAAGGATCCCATCTTGGTTCACATTTCTTATTATTTACATATATATATGAGCTAAGACGCTACAACATTTACGTTTCTGCTTGAAGATAAATACAAAAAATTTCTTCAATTTATCACTAGAAAATCTAACACGCCTAAAGTTTCCCAACTCATTATAATTTTATTAATTAAAGAGTTATTCAAGGTGGGAAGTTTTAAAATGATCACCCAGTATACTATCGAACACAAAACAATTCTTCAGAATGCAAATCTGTTTGGTACTTTTTATATCTTTTAGTGTACATATTTTTGATTGATTACTTTTGTTCTTTTCTCATTTACATACGATGCATGTGAAACTTAAGAGAAACTCTACTTTAAAAGGGTTTCAGTCCAGTAGAGTGTACTTGCATGCTGTACATCGTTATTCATTTGGTGTTACTATTTAAGTATAGTCATGAAATAAATTGCTGGCAACTACCATACATAAAATCAAAGCATGACGGAGCACATTCATCTCTACGATATTTATAAGATTTGATCAACGCCATTAGCAAAGTAATCAATGCAAACATCTTTCCTTTTTAAGGAATATAAAAACCATTCTTGTTTAATGATATGATAACTATCTAGAAACAAAAAAAGGCTTCTAGGGACTTTCAACTGTATCAAGATAAATATTATTTTGTAATAGTTCATTCGATGAAAAGTTTGTTGAGGTTGTGTTGTGACTAGTGATGGTGCCATTAGGGAAGCTAATATGGTCTTTGTGTTACTGATTCTTGAAGTCTCAATGTTTTTCAAAATAGTGGAAGCTAGTTGTATTTAAAATTACATTACAAGTGTGCGGTTTATCTAGTTTTCCTGAAAGTCTTTCTTTGTTACCAGGAGACTCAAAGTTAGTACTTTAAATTTTATCAGCGTTAGTTTGACTAGATTCTTTAAGATTTAATTTGGAAACATTCTGAATACAAGACTTGTGAGAGATACGTATCCTCTAGTTGGAAGAGTTTCAAATATTTATTTTTTTCTACAACCGTCAAAAAAGGTTAGATTTAAGTATCGCCAAGGATACGGAAAGTTTATCATTTTTTCACATGGGCGCAAAATATATTTTTCACGTTCATGTGCGCAAAGAATATGTTTTACGCACATGGGTGAAAAAAAAAACAAAAATGACACATTACGTAACTCTGCTTATTTTTGAAAATTAATACTTTATTATTTTGCATTTTCATCGCACACTTGTTTTGTATAATTTACTTCAAGAAATCATTTAATAATGTTTGAAGGTTGTAGAAAAAACGTTGTTTGCATCTCGTGAGCGAAATCGATGGTTTTTTGGTGCATTCGAATGACTTTTTTGCCTTGACCTACCAGTCTCGGCAAAAACTGCCGTTGTCATGCGCTTCAAAAAAACACTGATTTCGTGCACTTAATGCAAAAATAACTATTTTAGTCTTGTTTCAAATATCTTCAAGTGCTCATTAATATTTATTTCTGCATGTTTATCTTCAAGTTCAACAAACTTTAATTTTAACCACGAATAGGCTGTCAGCAGAACTTTGATTTTGGCTATTTTTTGCCTGACTTTACCAAAAATTATAATCGAAGTGTCATTCGATTCGGAATGGTATTTAGAAACTTTTCGAACATTTCGAAGTCCCGCACAAAAAAATTGCAAAAGTTATAAACAAATTCGTAAAAAAGGGGTTTCGTTTTTTGCAAATATCTCGGAGAATATTGCAAATATCCAAAATCAAAAAACAGATCCTTAAAGAGCAGGACATATCCTACAAAAAAGCTTTAACTCTCGGAATTGTACCACCAATATTTATAATTTTAATTTAGAGGTGAAAATAGGGCTAAAAACGCGTAATCTAGCTGCCGCACGCGCCGCTTAGTTTGCTCTCTTTAACAAAAAAAATGTTTTTACCTATTAAATATAAATATTAAGGAATAAAAAAATTCAGGTATTATTGGGATACATGAATGAACAATAATCCATCGGAAAAACATTTTTCCCACAATTTGTTTATTAGTTATGCTTTTGTTAACTAAAGAACTAATAAACAAATTGTGGGAAAATTCTTTTTCCGATGGATTATTGTTCATTCATGTATCCCAATGATACCTGAATTTTTTATTCCTTAATCTTTATATTTAACAGGTAAAAAAAATTTTTTTGTTAAAGAGAGCAAACTAAGTGGCGCACGCGGCGGCCAGATAACGCGTTTTCAATTCTATTTTCACCTCTAAATTAAAATTATAAATATTGGTGGTACAATTCCGGGAGTTAGGACGTTTTTGTAGGACATTTTCTGCTCTTTAAGGATCTGTTTTTTGATTTCGGATATTTGCAATATTCTCCGAGATATTTGCAAAAAACGAAACCCCCTTTTTTTACGAATTAGTTTATAATTTTTGCAATTTTTTGCGCGGGACTTCGAAATGTTCGAAAAGTTTCTAAATGCCATTCCAAATCAAATGACACCTCGATCATAATTTTTGGTGAAATCAGGCAAAAAATAGCTAAAATGAAACTTGTGAACCACACTAATGGTTAATATCTTAAAAATTACAACTTCAATTGTAAGTATTTTTTTCTACTGCCGACAGAAATAATTATAATGCACAAAACCATTCTAAAATAATTAATATAGAATTATAAAAAAAATTCCTCATTTGAACTGTCATTGACATTTATAGCATTTTAATGCTTTTTACACTACCGAACATCATTCGACCGGAAATAAGCAAACCCATATCCTAC
This sequence comes from Ignelater luminosus, assembly GCA_011009095.1. Lineage (NCBI taxonomy): Eukaryota > Metazoa > Arthropoda > Insecta > Coleoptera > Elateridae > Ignelater > Ignelater luminosus. The sequence continues at coordinate 108,553 of VTPC01004745.1, forward strand.
GGCAGCAATAATCCTTTACAATCTGAAACTAAGGACCTGGTAATGCTACTATTCTTTTTCGTGTAAAACTAAGGTTATTTCTGCAACAAGGTTGCAGGTGGGATTAATGTTAGTCTCGCAGTTATTTAATTAATTGCTTTTTGCAAAACCTCAATAACGAATGGTCGAAATTGGCGAAATGTGAATCACTATATATTTGCCGGTTTTTTTGAATGGTCAAGTACATTACCTTGATCAGAATGTTATTGTTCGTTTTAAACAGGATTGCTAATGCTTTTTATTTTTCATTAAAAGGCTCTGAAAAAATGAAACATCAATTATTATGTAATCACTCTGAAGTCTATAGCATATTAGTGTCTGGCATTTAATATCGATATTATAGGTAAATATAGTTACAGTGTAATCATTCTGTAATCAGTTTATTATTTAATATCATTTAAGGTACCTACACATATTATAATAGCATGTGCTTTATGAAGGTTAATGTTACCTCAGTCATTACACACGTCATAATAATCTGATTAGGTGCTTATTTATGTATTTTTTCTAAAACATATAGTATAACCAGCAGTTAGGATTTCTCACAATATAAATAAAGATTGTTGTGATATTAATTTTCCGGAATTTATCCGAAGGTGAATTTGAAATTTAATTTAAATTTAGCGGCATTGTATTTTTATTATCTATTTTTACACCAATTAGTGGGCCGAATGTTCTAGGCTTTACTTTAAATAAAGATTGCAATGTTATCGATGACGATGGGCGGCCTTTCACACTTTTCATATAGTTCAAGAACAGGTTTTCTGTTGTTTTACAGGGCCACATCTAATAAAAATTTCCGTAGTTTAACTTGAAGAGCTTAAGTTCAAAAGTATTATTGTGGGTTACATAATGATTTGAAATATAGCTGTAACAATTATTCTCAGTGACTGATTGAATATTTGTTTGATACTGAAGTTATTTAAAAATAAATTGCATAATATCTTTAATTTTTGTTTATTGATTGTCGTAAGTATTCATTGAATATTCTACATATATATACCTATGCTATTATTCATCGCGTCATTATTTATTACTCTTACACAATAAGCATTTTTTTAATTGCAATTAAATAGAAAATATAATTAATTATGCAAATTCTTAACAATATTGGCAGTGTTAAGGATTGTCATCACTATCAGCTGCCTTAAGGAATAAAAAACGGTTTTGTGAAGCCATTCATATATTTCTGGTCTTCTTTAATGTCAATAGCGGCGTTATCTCTACCAACACGATCATGACTACAGATACAGAGATGAAAGACCGCAGTAGCAGTAGTAAAGTTGTTCTATGTAAGTTCTTATCTTGCAACGAATTCTACAACTAGCTACCAATTGTTTATATGTTAATTATGAAGGTCAAAACGGTCACGATTACTGAATCTTCTAAACCAGAAAGCAATAAATATTGACAACAAAAAATTTCAACAATACCTCGAATAATTTTCGAATGTTGTTCTATGACTGAAAAAAATGTAAGAATGAACAACGAAGCTAGAAGGAAGGTTAGCCTGGCGAAAGGTTTGTTATGAATTCAAGATAGAATACACAGGTGCAAAGTACATAAGGGTCATAAGGTTTTGCTTTTACATTAAGAAAGTCAGGCAAGGCTCAGCCACACGTGGTATAAAGACATACAATACATTCTAAAGCCCTGAATTTATGACTGGTATAAAGATGAGTTTTCCAAAACGAAAACGCGTTCTCCGTCTCTACCAAGAGAGTGATGATTGAAATTAAAATGATTTAGCCAAAAATAATTGAAGATTAAAATTCTACTTACAGATATCTAGATATAGGTTACATTGGTAAAATCGTATTTCCAGAAAAATATCAAGTAAGTAGCTCACATACTCATACAGATTATGAAAGCATTACTCTTGGGCAAAATTATTAAGCAAAATGGCGATTAAAAATTATGTAGAGTTGATTTTTGTAGGTTTTGCATTTGAGAAAAACTTTTAGGCAATTCTTCAACAAGACTTGTTTTCATGCATATCGAAAGATCAGAGTATGAAAATCTATCTTACGTTCTGGCTTATCCAAAGTGCTGAATATTAAATTCAATACGAAGGCAAAATCGTAACTGACTCAATTTTTAAAGAAAACTCCTAAATGTGATCAATATTATGGTGAGTTTTATTTTACCCCATGCCATGACGTTAATTTGCGCCCCAAAATCTGTGATAGTACTAACCCTATCAGTACTGAGAAATAACTTCTCAAAATCATTCAGCAAATTCTCTGTCTGCACAACTGTTAATAGCTATCAGCAGAAAAAGAAAAACTAGTGTTAAACAATAAGTTCCGTAAAGTTGGCTAAATTTGTTACTAGCATACAAGTGAAATAGTATTGGAATTTTAATTGTAAAAATTTGAAATTTCAGATTGGAAAATTTTCAACTTTTTTACAAAAATCGACGAGTTTCTTATTATGTTTCTAGGAAATAAAAGAAAAACAGTCTAACAAAAACAGTTCAATATATTTAAATATAATACTACTACATTTCTACCTAGGAAATGAGACAAAAACAAGGTTAAAAATGAAATTTAAGTGGTTATTTGAAGACTGATGATATGCAAATACGATATTAGCGTCAAAATTTCGCAGTGGATTAAACTAGAAAACGTGTTTATAGAACCCAAATTATGTAAAAACTGTTTAGAGATTTCGAATTAAATAAAATGACAAACACAATCGTAATTATATTGCAAATAAATTACACTTAATTAATGATCATTGACGAACTCCATGCTAATAAATTTAATGAATGCTTTTTTATTTGCACTAGAGTTTCTGGATTAACGCAAATAATGAAAAAAAAGAGCTATTTATCTAAATGATTATTACATAAACCTTTTTTATTTTGTATTTAAAGATGAATTTTTAATTATTTTTTTGTAGGAACTTCAACGTTGTGTTAACGATAAGAAACTTATTGTTCCTTTTAGAAAGATGCATTTTCAGTGATAATTTTGTATGCAAATATTTTTAATTATGCAACAAACACTTTATCGTAAAAGTTTTCTAGGTGTATAAACATCGATCTCTAACTATACTAATCGACTTAAAAGAGGATTACAAAGTAATCGTAATTACTTAATCAGTACTTGAAATTGAATTTATTATATAGTACAAGGTTAAAATTTTTATTTGCAGAAAAATTTGTCATACCTTGATTACTTATGTTTATTTATATTTTCTAACATTATTGTTAGTATTGCTATATACATAACTACTTGCTACTGTAGTACTTTATGTGTCAAGACGTGTCTAGTTTGTAAATCTAACATTATAAACTTCAGTTTTATTGTTCGCACTACCACTATACCCTTATTAAGCTATTTATGGCACATTGCAGAAAAAAAAGGACAAACTTGTATTATAAATTGGCGTTGATTAAATACAATAAATAATAATAACATTCGTCGTGTGTTTCAATTATCTATAATAAGCTTGTTCTAATAATGAATTCTAAAGAAGGAAGAAAAGGTGTTAATCAAATCAACTAAATTATAGGGAAAATGACGTAGAATTAATATTTGCGATTTACACATTAAAGGTTTTGATTTTAAAATGAAATTTTAATCTCATCATGCCATTTTTGAATTTTACGATACTTCTTAATAAAAAATTTCAATCGTTATTGAGTCATAAAGATTTTACAAGTGTCATAAACAGAATTTATAATTATCGTAAGTCTTGGAATCTTACATTAGGATCTGTCATAATATTATATTTTATAACTTATTTCGAAATGATTTACTATAATTTTCAAGTGAGCAGAATATTGTAAGTAAAAAAATCATTTTTCACTTCCTATAATGATGATTTGCTAAAAATGATAATTAAGTAGTTGTGATTCTCAGAAATAATTCTCATAACTCCTTACACGCATATACTGCAAATTGAATATTGGAAAACTATAAAAATCAATAAAAAGTTGATTGAATCCAGTTTCAAGTTTTGGTAATTTACAAATTAATCGCAATCTACGCACAGGCATGCAATAACACTACAACCTTATTAAATGAGAAGAACTAATTAAATAATGAACTTGACGTGATAATCTACTATGCAGTTAAAATACTAATATTATAATTATATATATATAGAAAATTTTTAATTAATTGCAATACAAGCTGGAAAGCCTGCCTTAACTACCTGTTAAGTTTGACACGGTAGTGTCGAAGATTTACAAACAGAGTTCTGAAATGATCAATTCATTTTAAAAGAACCAAACAAACCTTGCCCTTGTGTAACAGATTGAATAAAAAATATATCATACTGTTTGTTAACAAATAATTATTCAAGAAATGAAGTAAATACCCATAATCAAAGACAATCTGGGAAGATAGGTCAAAGACCACTAATACTGTTCCTGCTTGGTTTTACTTCTAATTAAGTCATAAATCTCATTAAAAATTCTATTCCAGAAACAAATTTTGAATAAAGTCTCTGACCTATCTTCCCAGAATATCTTTGAGAGTACGTAGTAAATTTCAGTTATAATGCTAAATAATACATTGAGGTAATAGATGTTGAATGTATTAATCTTATTAACAATATATCTTTGGTACAAAAGAAACGAAGTCACCTAACTTATTTTAGTAGATTTTGGTAGCCAATCAGTTAGTATATCAATTAAATGCAAAATGTCTAATTAAACCGGTCTGGTTTTATGAAGACTTCAAATGTCTAAGTAAATAAGTGAAAAATATTTTTCGTACATTATTACATAATAAAACAGCAACAGTCTGAAATCTTTCTCTAATTTACTATTTAAAACAATAAAAAAAGAAAATTTGATAAACTCACCCCTAAAATTTCCCCTGAATAAACCTAATGCAACATTTTGAGGCGAATTCACCGGACAATCATCATTATTTGTAGTCCTCTCATTTGCATCTGTACTAACAGCAGAATAACTTCTTCTTAAAATTCTACTCCAGCTTACAATAGCATCCTTCATTTTGTAAATAAATAATTTAAAACAAAAGTTTAAATAATTTCTAAGTTATCGAATCACAGAAATTCACTGCAGTTTTTTAAAGACACTTGAAAGTAAACCTCCGTTTCTTCACAAATCTTGCACTAAAATAGTTCAGTTCAACACAAAAATGTGACTGCACGTTTTCATTGAAAATTTCCCTTAAAACATTAACAATACCATCAAGCTGTGGTAACGATTTAAATCTCTCCTTTAAGGTATTAACTTTGTATATATAGTTGAAATGTGTTTTAAACAAATGCAACTTTCACCCGGCCAATAAGGACGTTTTATTCGAAGGCGCGAAGCTCCCACTATTCCGTTTGAAATTGTAATCTTAATATTTTCAGTCATTCATGTGCGGAGTTTAAGGAAAATAGCTTCACGTATACACTGAATGAAACTGTATTTAAAAAATTCTATCTAGATCACTGTATTTATTATCATTATCATCATTATTTACGTACATATTTTTTAGAAAAGTTTCCTCGATATTTACTTTTGTCTATTAATTCAGTGTACAGTTTAGATTTTTTGTAATGCTGGTAATTTATGAATGAAAAACCTAATCAGTGAAAAATTCTAAGCATTTCTATCCAAATTATTTCATGGAAAATTGCCTTGTAAGAGTATAGTTGTCGAAATGTTTTAGTAAAATAATCTATGTAAACATATTTTGAAGAATAACAATAATATCGAAATGAATTTTGTTTGTTACTGATTAAATTTAACTCTTTCTATAATGTTAGTGGAATTTAAAAAGCCAATTTATTACTTACCATTTTTCTAAATTTTGAAATTAAATCCTCTCAACGGTTTTAGATTTTTAAGTCTTGAAATTCTACAACTCGCACTATTATCATGACAACTATTGCTCTTAAAGGATTTATTCTATGCCAGTATTTTATGTTTACTATAACTACAGATAAAAAACACTACTGATATAGTAAATAATATGTTCTTATCTGAACATGATTTAATACCATTTGATCTCAGCTAGTATTTACTTATGTATAAATATCCTGAAGTAGTTTATTTACTGTCAACACATAGCTTCCTGTTTTTACTACGCTACATAAAAATTGCACATTATTATATAGAAGTATTTGTTTTTCCAATTTTCTAATTACACATTTTCATTTAGAGAGTCAGAATAAATAAGCGAACCTTATTGCGCTGTTTAATCTTTTTGTCATTATTTATTATTAATATTATAGTACTTACAGCGTTTTCCAGTATTTCATTTCTGCATTGTATATGAGAACAGGTTGATAAAGGACCTAAATTATATAAAACTTGTTTTCCTTGACGTCAAAATATCTTTCTCTACATACTTGCTATGTATTGTCAGGGACGATTTCAGGATTTAGTGCTTCTGAGATAAATTCAGAAGTTTGCCCCTTTGTACCTCATACCCAAATAATATTAAAAAAAGCGTAACACATGCCAAAATAATTTCATAGATATTTTATAAGATAATTACAATTTCCTGGAATTGCAAATAAACAATATAAACATTAAAAAGCAAACGTCATCTTTAATTCTGGTACCATTAAACGTGAAGTTTTTTAGAAGTGCATATTTTGAGATTCGTTGGTATTTTGAAACAGGTTTAAAATACAAATGTTGTAGAGTTCGTGGAAACTTCCATTTTGATTCAATCTTGGCTTAAATTAAATTCTATTATGTCTCATAACACTTTCTGTATGCATGAATCTTTTGCTTTTCTAAGCTAAATAATAGTGAAATGTTATAGTATTTTTACGATTAAGACATAAAATAAACCTACTTGTCTTTTGCTTTCCATCTGAAAAACACTCGACAAGCCCTACCAGTTCAAAATGGCAAATTAGTTCTCAAACTCTGCAAAAATCTAAACAATTTGAGTAGTTCTAACAGCTCGATGGGCACGGAAAGATATATATGTAGCTCCGAAAATTTAGACATTAAAAAATATGATATCGTCAAATTTAACCCTTCTGGGTATTGACTTATCGGTGATAAGTGCTTAGCCATAGCTTGATCGGGAACGCTTTTTATTAAGATATCAGTTTGTTGTTTATCAGAAGACAAGTGTGTTAATGCATTTTCTTCTTTCCTCATTTTGTGATATCTCTAACGAATGTTCAGAATCATTCATGTCCAGCCCAATAGTTCCTGGTGTCTTTACTGGTTTACAGTTACTCAGTCCATATCTTCGTAAGATTTCTTCTATATGCTTTGATTGTGATAATAATAAATCTCCCTTGTCTTCATTTTCAATTCCCAAAAATATCTTTTTGTCAGTTACTTCTTTCTTATTTGAAACTGAATCTTTTTTGTAAAATCATCCATTCTTAATCTAGAGCCTCTAGTTATGAAAAAGCTATCAGCATAAATTCCAATTATTATGTATTACTTGCCTCCCTTTCGAACATATACACATGGATTTGTTTTTAATCTTTTGAAACTTCCTTGTGCTAGATTTTCATTCAATCTTACATACCAATATCGTCCTAGTTAGAATAATTTACAAATGCTGTGTTTTAACAAATATACCTTGTTTGGGTCATATTTGTAACGTAATGACGCTTCCATTTAAATCAGAATTTAAATATGCCGACTTTACATCGTAGTATCCCCTTAGCGATTTCTTCACGGCTGCAATTTTTAATATCGTTCTTAGAGTTTTCCACTTAATAACTGGACTGAAAAATCCACCATCCAAAATCCACCATCTGGTTTCTGATTATATCCAACAACTACTAACCTTGCTTTATAAATTTTATTTCCACATCGTCTTCCGATTTAATAACTTATTAATTCTATGTTTTGCAAGTCCACAAATGGATGTCATGGGGGTTGCACCTGCAAGTAGAAAAAAGGTAATTTTTAACGCAATCTTTTTCCTACATCCGATGATCAAAATTTAACAACAGTCGAAGCAGAAGTGTCCGCTCCATAATTTTGTCGTAGTGAGATTTTTTACTTCAAGTGCAGTTTTGGCTGTACTTAAAAAAAACTGCAGGTTGGAAGCAGCAAACAGTTATTTTGATACCGGAATCACGCAATATGACTTCTAGCATGCTTCGCACAACTTTCTAATCTAGACGATCCGTTCCGCAACCGATCTTTGGCATTGCTAATCTTGGGCACCATTGTTCTCTTCTCAGCTGTAGCAGCGTTGCCCATAAATCTCCATAAGTTAATTTATTATAGAAGACTTTCCTTATCAGATAGATCAACGGTTTTCTTTCATCTTGCAATCTTAGGACCTTGCCAATATCTAGGTCTTGCTTTTGAAGTTCATTTAACCTACCATTTTGTTTATGGAACTGATTGACGATTCCTCGAGACATTCCTAAAACATTAGGTACTCAGTGGACCAACCCGTAATCTTCAGAGGCTTTAAAGAGATCTTGCGTTTTTTCTACTTCTACACAGTAACAAAACTTCTTTTGTTTACTTTGCATGAATGCCCGAAACTGTCTTACAGTTTGTAGTCTTAGAGGCTGGTCGCCTTCTTCGTCCTCGTTATGATTGCCTCTGTAAGGCGCCAGTCGAAAATGTGGACAACTTTGGATTGTGTTCTCTCAGTCTTCATTTGCTTGACGAGCTCGTATGGACCTTTCCCATTGCACTGTAGTATCCGAAAGAATCCCTTATGTTTTTAAGAGTTACAAAGCCATACCATGTCTTCTTCAATAAATCCTCCCTCTTCTGCTTTTACATAGTAGCAATCTTTCATTTGGTCACTAACCATACGAGTATGTTTTTGTGTCATTTTTTAGATTGAGTCTTTTTGTAGGTAGATGCTCGATAAATCATTAGAAAGAGATTGATGTGCTTTTTCCAATCTCCTTGATTTTTGGATACTACCTTAGATGAATATTTACCTTGTAAACCCTGTTCATTCTTTACACCATTCCATCTGATTGTAGATGTAATGAAGTAGTTCTAATTTTCTAAATGTCTAACAACTTGCACGTTTTTTGGAAAACACTTGATTTTTAATGGTACTCCAAACCGGCAAACAAAATTCTTCAGCAGGACGTTACAGCTTCTTGGTTAGGCAAAGCGTAAGCTTCTGTCCATTTAGTGAAATAACTCATTGCCACCAGAATGTACTTTCAAAAGGACTTTATTACTGCTCTTTTTTTTTCTGCTAGGGCCATTGGCCTCAGCACACGTTTCTCATTCACGGCATCATTATTTAACATCTCTTGTTAGTTGACTCAGTAGAACCTTTCTTGTACTTTCTCCAAACGTCTTTGTTACGCCCAGAAATTTGTTCAATGTTTCATCGCACAGTTCTTTTGGTACTTTTGCTCGTTTGCTGCTTGGCAGGATTAGCTGTACAGTGACAGAAGTGCCATTGACGTCTCCAAAGGCTTTTCTCAGTACGCATCCTTCTACCATTAGCGAATTCCATTGTGCACAAAAGCTTTTAACAACCGGTGCTCGATCTGCAATCTCGTTTCAATTTGGACGTCTGTTTGGATGTGGTGTGGAAGTTGTACTCTTGTAATCTTTTGATTCATCTAGCTACTTACGCTTTGGGATTCTTAAATTGTAGTAACCATTTAAGGAACCTTGTGATCGGTTTTTAGTAGGAACTTGCGTCTAGATAAAGTTTTCCAACGTTTTGACAATGACCAGTAATTTTTTCCGAGTCACGCAATAATTTCGTTCTGGTTTTGACAACCCTTTGCCAAGATAATCAATACATTTTTATTAGCCATTTTGTATGTGCGAAAGAACACCATCCATTCCAATATTACTAACGTCAGCGTCCACTATGATTGTTCAAAGTAGTTGCCCTTATGTTGTATACATGCTTCACATCGACGAACAGGTGAATTCTGTGCATTGCGCAATTGCTCGGGCGGTTAACAAATTTCTGCATCATTTATTAAATGATCTTGACTTTCGATTGGCATGAAGTAGACTTCTTCTTTCAAACAACTAAACAGATAAAAGTCTAGCGGACTTTAGTCCAGCGAAGGAGTCAGCTATGGAACTGGACCCTTGCATCCAATCCATCGCTGACTGTATTCGTTATTCAACCAAGCTGTTACCGGACATGCAGTATGAATAGGAGTTTCATTTTGCTAAAACCACATGTTCTTTCGCAGAGCAAGAGATACACCTTCCATAGGAATAGACAAATCTTGGAGAAACTCTGGGTAGTTTTAAGCATTAAAACGATGTTGCAAGATATAGGGTCCAATTATGACCATCAATGATGCCAGCCCATACATTTATGCTAAATCGATGTTGAAATCCGGTTTTCCGAGCTTCATGTGCATTTTCTAATGCCCATGTATGCAAATTATGGTAGTCGTTCACTCCATTTCTAGTCAGTCCACAAAATGCACTGTAAGAAATCTGGGGTGTCGCCAATGTCATTTAATAACCGACGGGAAAAATTTTGTAGAGCGATATTGTCTCTTTCGCATAGATTTTGCACGATTTGTTAATGGTAAGGATAATACCCTTCTACGCCACACTGTACTTTGAGACAAACCTAGATGGTTAGCAATTCTACAGTTACTAGTAGTAGGGTCAGCAGTTATTGCATTTATGGTAGCATCTTCAACATTTCTGTTTCGACCAACATGATGACGAATGGTGGATTTTCCGAATTCACCTAGGTTATTGTGAATTCTTATAAAAATTCGATAATCCGCATGCCTAGGATTCGGATATCGCTGACGGTATTCTTCAGCTGCAGCACCTGCATTTCCATGACCCATTCCATAAATAAAATGCATATCAGCATATTCGTGATTAGTTAATTCCATTATTATTATTAACTGCTGTTGATAACAATAACAACAACAACATTATCTGACACAAATCCTGAATATAACTAAAGCAACTTACTACTTACGAATTGGAAAGTATTCAAAGCCAGGTATTCAACATTATCGAAACTGCGTAGGCGTTGCACTTAAAATATTCATATTTACTATTATCTGCGTCTTTACTTATTTAAAGCTTGTTTTTTGTGATTTATCAATATGTGTTTGTGTGCAGTAAATATTCCACGGATTCGTTTTATGCAGCAAGAAATTTTTATTATACAAATATAAATATTTAAAAATCTTTGAAAAACAAGCACTAAATGAGAAAAAATGTATTTCATACTACTTCTTGATAAGACACACCCCAATTCTCTCAAAGTTAAAATTTTAGGTTGTTTTAATACTTGTGTCAAATATTATAGGTGCAGTACATCCTTCAGCAAAAATTTTGAGCTGATTATGTGCAAAATTAAATTCTGAATAATTTTTATTCTGAAATGCATAACAGAAATAAATTTTAATATATCTCAGTTCAACAATTTTGGAACAGCCTATTTGGTCTGTAGACACTTTTCAATTAGAAACGCTGAGTTTGCAAACACTTACCTGTTTGAAATAAACAAAAGCGAAACTAATTATTGATGGTAATACTTTTGCATTGCAACAGCAAGTAACGTCAGTGATCTTTAGAATCAATTATAAAATTATAAAATACATTATTACAACTGACTTTGACATTACCCAATATTAATTACTAGGAACGCAACAAAAGCATGATATTATTTGTTAGTAAATGTTACTTAGATTAGTTAAAAAAGAATCGAGATGCAATTACCGTAATATGAGTACTTGTCTGCTTTTGATTGCCATGTATAGAAAATGCATGTAACGCTAAACTCAACTGTTTGCTTTTAAGATTGTAAATCAAAGTCTACAGGGGTCTAGTGCAGCAACTTACTGTTTTTTTAAAGATGATTAGGATCAAAAATTAACAGCAAAAAGTTCTTTGAACTACATACCTAATACAGAAGCAAAACAAAATAAAAACAAACAATATATAAATCTACAGCATTAAAACGTCAAAGGAAGCAACACAAATAACAAAAGGAATATTAGGATTACAACAGATGTTCAAAATTTTAGCCATTAGCATCAATACAAATGTGACCCCTTCTAACTAGAACTTGCTGCATCTTGTGTAACATTTGAGGATTTACTTCGGCAAATGCTACAGAAATCCTTTCTTCCAACTCCTGCAAATTATCTAATTTTGCAGCATACACTTTATCTTTCAATCCAGCCTGTCAGCTACATAATAAGTGGAAAGTTTTCATTCAACCAGTTTTGTCGGATCGTCTAAAATTGGCAGCAGCACCATCCATTTCGAACCACACGTTGTGTCTTAAATCTAATGGCATATTCTTTATTGGGTTTATAAGATCTTCTTACAAAGATTCCAAAAAATTATTTGCTTTAAGTCTAGATGGCCGTTTTAAGTGCCCTCCTATCAGCTCATACATTGAGTTGAAAACGTTGAAAAGTGTGTCTTCTCACAGCATGTGGATTTTCTATAGCCCACACATAATTATTTCTTCTGTTAAAAACGCCATCTCGAATGAAAATCGCCTCATCTGATCATGCGATACAAACTGTGGATCTTCTTCATGTTGTTCCGATAGCCACTGACAAAACTAAAGTCTTGGAACTGCACCAACTGGGAGAAGACTTTCTATTAGAGAATAACGGAATGAAAGGCAACGTTCTTTCTGTAAGATAGCATGTACCATATGACCATATGAATATCAGCTACAAATTCTCTAGCCAAACTTTTTACACTCTGACCAGAACTATTCTCTATTGCAACCAAAATACTTTCTTCTAGATCTGCAGTCCTAACAGTACGTGGACGGCCAATATTTACTTGTCCTGTTTCTCTGACACGCTGTTTCATCATTAGGATGACGTGCGTCTGTTTGGAAAACGCTCAGATAATTGCAAACTGCAATACTGCCACACTATTGGCTTCCTCTAAACCATTAGCATATCGAAATATTCATTGTATTTCATTACTATACAGAGACAAATGTAGTTTTAATAACGAACACTATTATGTGTTCATAGCGCGATATCGCGATCTAGTGTTGATTCTAACAGTGTTAGTAACTCTAGGACAAAAAATACTAATGCTAGTTTACTTACCGCGAAATTTAAATTGGTAGATAGTGTCAATTTGCTCTATAAAATGTTATTTCGGCAAAAGCTATTTGTCAAAATTCAGATGAAGATATTACAACTATATTCGAGAGTTAAACCTGTGAAGACTCTATAAAGCAGCTTATTTATAAGAATTTTATATTGATGTTTACATCTTCTGGGAAAAACTATTGAAAATCGATGGTAAGAGCAGATGAAAGTCTGATATGTCTATAAATGTAGTCAAAAGGATTGTTCTAATTTCTATTTTTAGTTACGGCATAGATAAATGGCAAATAACGGCAGTAAGATTGAATAACAATAAAAATTAAAACACTCTGTCAGTTCATCTTCAGAGTTTTTTTTTTGCAGAAACCAGTCGGTAGAAGGAGTTAATAGTAATGAAAACAAAACTTATACAAAATATATGTTTGAGAAAATTCCATCTCTATCATAAAGTCTCCATAAAGACAGTCCCCTTTTAAACTCTTTGGTCCCACCGTGGCCCTTCTTGGTTAGAAAAGTTAGTAAGTTATTCTATATTTATAAAAAAAATAAAACCTTTGTCTTTCCTCACACACAATTTTAATTAAAATAAAACTCCATTAGTACTGCAGATGTTTCAGACACATCAAATTTGGTGCGTCCATCTTTAGGCATACAAAGAATTTCTAAAGAATCTACTTCTAATTTATGAGGAACTTGTTTTTGTTATCCCTTACCTCTATAAATTAATGCAGTGCAAATAGTTTCATTTTTATTAGAATTAAAGAGAAGAGTTTTATTTATTTTTATATTGTACTGTATTACGAACCCACTTATGTTAGTTGGATGATATTACACCATTCTCTATTTGTAAGGGGCACAAAAATATTAGAACTTTCCTAACATTTTAATTATACTATTTGCATTCTAATAAAATGTTTTAAAATTAATGCAATGGAGGAAAATTACCTCTTTAATTTTATAATATACACGCAATTCTACGATCAGTTGCTTTTAGATGGTGCAACGGAAAATTTTTGCAGGGTTGAATGCACCTGATAATAAGAATGGGAATGATATTATATTTTCCTGTAATTATATCTTTTTCATAAATAACGGTTGTTAAGCCACAATTTGGATACTGTCATGTATTTTCTGTATAAGTATCAATATTTATCCTAAACAAAGCACAGTAAATTGGTTAAAGTACCATTAAACACTATCCAGTTTGTTTGGTACTGCTCCAACCATTTGTGCATTTGTAATGCAGAAGCTTTCTTAACAGTTTAATTTATACTATTCTATTCTAATAAAATGTTTTTAAATCAACGCAATGCAATAGTGGAAAATTACCTCCTTGGATTTTTTAATATACCACGCAATTCTACGAGCAGTTGTATTTTACATATACAATGGAAAATTTGCTACAAGGTTGAATGCACCAGGTAATGAGGAGATGCAGAAAATAATACACAAGAATCAAGTCGTGACGTCATCTTATAACCTGTAGGAATTGTTTGTTTATAATTCTGCAATAAAAAATACCTGAAATTAAAAAATGTACTAAAAACACGTATCGTATTTATATTCTGATGAGAAAAATAAAGTGTTTGATTCAATATTTCTTTTTCAAAATGAATTTTTGTTTTTGAATCAATAAAGAAAATGTTTACATACTTGTATATGTTAAATCTTGAACATTAAATTCCATGTTTGTTCAAAATAATCGTTTCTCTTTTTTTTTTCGTTAAAACAAAAAATAAAATTGTTGTTTTCCGTTTAATAATACTTTGTTGTATCAGGGCAATTAAAATAGTAATTGCAGTAAACATTGTCCCTTTTGTTTCGAAAGTTACGATTCGTATCCATTATATGCCACCCATTTCATTTTGGATTTTGGTTTTAGTACCCATGGTGAGATGTTCTGCTCTTTTGTAATTTGCATGTTTAGTTTAAAGTAGAAGGTACCTGAAAAAATATTTGAACATAATAAAAAGAAAAACCGTAAATTCGTTATTTTTCTGAAGATTCCAGTTTATAAGTTTATAAGCAATCTAAAATAAATGAAACCCACTAAATAATCACATTTAAACGATAAAAGTATTTCTATTATTTCCATTTATTATCTTATAATAACAAAATCTTAAATTAGAAATATTTTTGTGTTTTAAATGTTTTCAAACATAATGTTGCGTTTATGTATGTATGCAACGTTGGCGGAATGTGGGTTTTTTAAATGTCAATCGGGATACAAGAATAAACTGATACCTTTAAAAATTGCAAATTCTAAGAGTTTTTGGTATTAATTAGCCTACATATAAAAAAAAACCTAAAAATGAAATCGACACTATCTTGGCAAGAGACAAACCTATGATCACAGATGTCTTGGTGCTAAATAAAATACACGCAGGTAGCGATCACAGATTACTAAGAACCACGATCAAAATCAACGTAAAATTCGAACGACGCAAACTAATCAAGAAATTCTGTCCAACAATAGATGCAATCAGAAAAAACGAAGACAAACACCAACAGAAACTCCAACACCGCTGCTAAACAAAAAATTACAAAGCTGCAACGAAAAAGGCAGTAACTCAAATAAAACCAAAAGAAATAAAAATCACCAACAAAACAAAACAACTAATTAACTTGAGACGAAACTTAAATAAAAACTTCCACGAATATGAACAAATCAACAAGACCATAAAACGGGAAATCAGGAAAGACAAGGGAAATTATAACACAAGAATGATAAAAAGTACAATTGAAAACAATAAAAACATGAAAGTCTTAAGAAACATAACACCACAGGTCAACAGCGAATGTACCGTATGAAAGACAAAATGGTCAATTGGTCACAGGCACAACAAAAATCTCTAAAGTGATCGAAGACTTTTATACAGAATTGTACTAGTCAAAGGTGTCAAGCTCAAAAGCAAACTTACCAAAAATAACAATACGAAATGTCAATTTTGAAGAGATACCTAGAGTCACCCCTCAGGAATATATACAGCTCTACAACAAATGAAAAATGGCCAGTGCCCAGGAGAAGACCGGATAACAATAGAAATGTTAAAAATGGGAGGAAACCCGCTAACTAAAGTCATTCAACTACTGATAAACTGCTGTATCAATGAAGGCAAAATACCAACAATCTGTAAAACCGCAGAAGTGATATTGATATTCAAGAAAGGTGACACCGCTGACATAGGGAACTATAGGCCAATTAGTTTATTATCGCATCTGTATAAGTTGCTAACAAAAATTTTTACAAACAGACTGACAAGCAAACTGGACTTCTATCAACCTGTCTAACAGGCAGGATTCAAGAAGGATTTTAGTATCATTGACCACCTTCAAACTTTGCGAACGCTGATTGAAAAATGCAAGGAGTACAACCTCTCGTTCGTAGGTTTCTAAAAAGCCTACGACTCAGTGGAGTTTGGTTAACAGTCGAAGGACTAAACAACGCAAGAGTAGACTCCCGTTATACCACCTTGCTGAAAGACATCTATACAAACGTCACCATGCACGTTAAGATCAATGAAACCGCAAATACGAGACAAGAAGACACCATTTCTCCCAAGCTCTGTACACTGGCACTAGAAAACGTATTTAAGAAAATGAACTGGAAAGAAAAGGGGATAAACATAGATGGCACATATCTCAACCATCTGCGCTTTGTAGACGACATAGTCATAAAAAGGAGGAATAATTAGAATAAATGTTAACCGATCTTGCCCTGAATTAAAAGACCATAGGACTATAAACACACTACGGGACAACAAAAATAATGTCAAACAGAGACAAATTCAGGTAAACCAACAAATCATAGAAAATGTCCATGAATATGCCTACTTTAGGCACCTCACTAAGTTGGGAAAATCAAACCAAATCACCGAGATCGCAAGGCGAACAAAACTTGGATGGACGGCATTTAGAAAACTTTATGAGAAACTAAAAAACCAAGAAATACCAACGAGCTTGAAGAAAAAGGTATGGGACGCGTGCGTTCTGCCTTTAATGACATATGGCACAGGTTTTATAAGTTAATTTTAAATGTATAGATTATATACAGTGTGTCCCAATTTCGATGCTCACTATTGGGATATCGGAAATTGTAACAGATACGAAATCGGTTAAATTAGAAAAGTTTTGGCTATTTTAGAGATCAGTTTACTTATGTTTTTGTTTTTTTAAAAAAGTTCATGGCTTACTAGATATTTGCTAAAAACGAAATTATTTTATTTTTTTAAAAGTGAAATATCTCAGGAACGAGCAAAGATAGAAAAGAACAGCAAAGAGGGTGTTTTAGAGAATTTACTCCGAAACACAAAAAAATTATTTTCACAATTGTCTTTTGTTTTATATCGGCGGTGAAACGTAAATTCAAATTTTTTCTAATAGAACGCCTTTTTGATTTCCATATTACTGAACTGCACGCCTTAAATGCTTTTCAGTGATACATGGTTTGGCATAGCTATTCTTTTGTTTTACCGAGTTATGAAGTAAAAATCATTTTTCATCATAGTGTGTCATGACATCTAATACACAAAGTCGTGGAGTTTTATCAAAGAAATTCATTTGTTATGCAAAAATTGCTAAAACAAAATAAATACGCTTTTATGGGGCATTAGATGCTTAGTTGATGCCATCTGTGAATGCTCAGTAAATTATCTTAAAAGCGTCTTTTGTTTTGTTTCAGCAGCTGTTACATAACAAATGTAATTTATCTAACAAAAATCAATAATTTTCATATGTTTAAAGCCATGGCACACTAAGTGGGAAATGTTTTTTATTTAAAAAAAATAAGAGAATTTCGTTTTTAGCAAATATCTAGTAAGCCGTAAACTTTTATGAAAAAACAAAAGCATAAGTAAACTGATCTCCAAACTAGGCAAATCGAAATTGGGACACACTGTATGTAAGTTTATTTATTCTAGAGTATTTCGATTTAGCTTAGTATCATAACTAAATACTATCTATGTTGCAATATTAAATATAAGTAAATGAATTCATAATAAAAAAATATAGTAATAACATATTTTTTAAAATTGTAACTCGTAGAAATTATTAACTTAAAAAAACATATTTATAGTTAAATAAGTAATTAATGATAATGTTAAATGTTTTATGTAGAAGTAATGTCTAAATGAATGAAGATTGAGTATATAAATAAGACTATTTACGTATTTAGTAAAAAAATTTGTTGATAAAAAAGTTAATCTTGAATATTAACAATTTTTAATTTTGATATTTTACTTTAGGACTAACATCTCTTTCATTATTTGGTTAATTATTAATCATATTATGTAAGGACTAACATTTCTTTGATCATTATTATCAGTAGCATAATATAATATACATAATAATCAAGACATATCTGTACATAAGTACATGAATAATATGCTACATTGTAAACTTTAGAAGAATAAATGTATAACCTATGTTTTATTTAATTGTCATGTAAATAAATAAAATAAATACACTTAAACATTTAAATTAACTTTATTTTCACACATGATAAATTCAACAAAAATAGCAACCGAAGCGGCCATTGATATTGACATGTTTTTTTTTGTTTTTTTTAAACTGTGCGCAAGTCTAACTTAAAAATTACAAAATGAGATATTACTATTGCCCCCAACCTTGAAAGGACAATATCTTCAACGAGATATTAACACAAATATACAATATATACAAAACGACCATCTTGATTTCTAGTCGTTATGTGACAAAAATATTCTTCACATTGTTTGTCATCATTAGATAATAATGGACTTACATTAACCTCTTCCAACCACCAAAACTTTGGTAAATCATGTTGGATTGAACATTCAAGATTATTAGTCAAATTTTCATTTGTACTCAGATGACAATATTGTCCCAAATTAGATACATTAATTTGACCTGTAACTGTATATCCGAATTCAGTATTTTAAAGTACAGGCATTCCTTTTCCTAAATAAATTATTCCAGCCCTAAAAATTCTCCAAAAATGACTAGCCCCAATTAAAAAGTGTATTTGATTTGGAATATTAAACTTTGGATCTGCAAGAGAAACATTATCCGGCAATTTCCAATCAGATATATTAACTTCGACATTTGCTAAGCATCCTGTTATCGTAGGAAGAACATAACAAGATAATTTTAAATTAAAGTTGTTGTGCATGGAGGCAAGCCAAACATTACATTTAGACCTCACATTAGCAATAACATTACTGACCCCATTAATTGAAATATTAACTGGAATTTCATCAAGTTCTAAATTTCTTACTAAATTTGAAGTTAGAAAATTTGGTTGAGAACCATTATCCAGCATGCAATTGCAAATATGAAGCTTTCCTGCTCTATCATATATATAAGCACAAACTGTTGATAGTATTACATATGAAGCTTTTATATCATTAGAGACATATGATGAAGCAAAGGATTCAGCCTCTTCTACAGATTTCTTACCACTGACTGTAAGATGCAACAACTTATTATGTTTCTGTTTGCAAACCTTACATGATCCTGCCTTACACCCTGCAGATTCATTTCCAGAACATAAGCAATTTTTACATAAATTTAACTCAGAAACCTTGGCAATTCTATCATCAATTGATAACTGTAAAAACTCTTTACAAGTATAAATTTTGTGTGGTTTTCTACAAAAGTTACACTTTCCATTAAAAGCAACAACATGACTACTATCATTCTTTAATCTTAACTTATGAACAGGATTTGATGAATTATTTTTTAAATTAAAATCAACAGACTTTAATAAATTAGTTCTTCCCTTTAAAAAGTCTTGCGTTCTGTTAGGGTAGGAATTTCATCTGCTGTATTGTTTTTCCCATTCACAAGCACTGACTCTGTCTAACTTAAAACAGACAGTAAAAATTAACAAAGGATCCCAATGCTTCTCTAACGTTCTTAAATGTTTAAACAATGTATCTATCAAAGATCGGATTGATACGGCAGAATCTTTTACAACTGGTGATAGATTATTTAAGCCTTTATATGAGTATTGATTAGTAATCTTTTATTATTATATCTATTACACAATAGATCCCATATAGTCTTATAATTTTCAGATGAAAATTCCAAAGATAGTATGATGTTAAGAGCATCAGCTTCCAATGAAGCTTTCAAATAATGGAACTTCTAAATCGAATTTATAGAATCATTTAAATGAATCAGTGATTCAAATGTGTCTTTGAATGTAAGCCAGTTATCATAATTACCTTGGAATCTTGGGAGGTCAATTACTGGTAATTTAATATTATTTAGCAAGT
>VTPC01004746.1:0-20035 GCA_011009095.1 Ignelater luminosus
GTGAACAGCCAAAATTACAGAACCTGGGCCACAGAGAATCCCCACAATTATGAAGAAACAAGTTTGCATCCCCAGAAGGTTGGTGTATGGGTTGCGATGTCAAGACGCAGGATCTATGGTCCATTGTTTTTTAATGACACAATCAGTGGAGAAAGATACCGAGATAATATTTTAACACCTTTTATCGAACAACTATTGGATGATGAAATCCAAGAAGGCTACTTCCAGCAAGATGGTGCACCAGCACATACGGCACGCACCACTATTCGTTATTTGGAAGAGTTCTTTGATGACTCAGTGATTAGTTGTGGACGATAGCCCCCTCGGTCTCCCAATCTCACACCATTAGATTTTTTTCTATTTGGGCATTTGAAGAATAATGTTTACAGGTACCGTCCACAGAATATTGACGAATTAAAAGAGGCCATACAAAATGAAATTATTAATATATCACCAGAAACCTTAGTTTCAGTTTTCAATAGTATCAAAAATAGAGTTCGGTTATGTTTAGAGAAACAGGGTGGCCGTATCGAACCATTTATGTAATTCGTACATAAATTGCAATAAAATGTAAAATAACTAAATGAAATTGTAAAATTTAGGATAAATGTAAGCCATTATTTTTAATTAAATTCTAGTAACCTGCTACCTAATGAATTATTTTTTTATAAATAAATTATGGCAGCTGAAATAATTGCTATTTTTAGTTCTGTTATCTAGCATACCTAGTTCTAAGTATTATGTTACATTAATTTCAGAAAATAAAAATTACACGTCAATTATTAATCTTTAATTATTTCCAGAACACGATTGTGTTAAGACGGTTGCCAAAGTGCCGATTTTGATAAATGGTTTTTTTAAATATAAAATTAAACATTTAATAATGACTCTTAATGATTGAGTATGTATATCATTTATGCATGCATAACTGTACAAAAAAATTCATTATTAAAAATTTAGTTTTAAATTTAAATGAGTTTGAACTTCAAATATTCTTTAAATGACCAGGTATTGGTGCGTTTACCCTACCTGCATAATTATCTTTTTGTGAAAAATCCTTCATAGTGGCCAGTTAAATTTAATAAAATTGAAAAAATAACTAAAAAGCTCTTGTTGAACAGCTACATCAGCATTGTTTGAGCCTTATCTAATTCTTGTTTTTGAAAATATCTTCAATATATTGTCATTTTTTAATTTTCCAATTTTATATGTAATTATCTTTAAATATTTAAGTTTCTAAGTAGTTTCATCATATATACAATACTACGCCACTGGAAAACTACATAATTCTTTATTACAACAGAGCTGCCAACAGTGCAAGATGTTGTTGCCTAATCAACCGTAAATTTCGTGGTCACGTGGCTTCCTCCTATTTATGATGTCCCTGTATTAAATTTTACTAGTAAAGAATATACCGGATGACTGAAAAGATCTTGATATACTGAGTGATCTAAAGGAAGAGATTTGATCATTTTATTTAATTATTTAAAAATTTACTTAAAGAAACATATATACAGGGTGAATTGGAAATACTTCTGTATAAGGCGGTATAACGTCTTGAGTAAGCTTTTGTTTCAGAAAATCTAAGTAAGTATTTGTAAAGCTGTTGCCGATTTAAGAGGAACTATGGTCCTTTTGAATCCTGTTATCTGGCTGAATCCATAGTGGCGCCTTCCAATAATACCGATTTTGAGCTATTTCAGTGGTAAGTAAGCATTTCGAACCTAGCCGTCTTCGACTGTTTGCCAGTCTGGGTATCAGCGAACTTAGTTCTTCGTGCCTTTTAGTCGCTGATTATAAGCCTGTGTCTGTGTTCATTTTGGCACGTAACAATACATACTACGACACATTATTCAAAAACAATAATTTTACAAACAATTTTTAAATTGAATAAATTCTCCTAAAGGTGTGGTACTCTGATTTCCACCAGTGCTGTTCATCGCACTATGATTTGGAACGGCAGAAGAATGAAGTATTAACGAACAATAAGTCGTTTCCAATTCATTGTTGTGCACAGGTGGAAAATTAGAAGAATTTCTCGAAGTAGTTGTGAAGCTCTGGTTTTGATAAGTAGATGGTACTCCAAGAAAGACACATGTGCGCTATCATTTAATTTATTTTTAATATCCGTAAAAGAAAATATTGCTAATTAACTGTTCTGCATATTCTCTTTGATTAGCATTCATACGACGCAGTTTGTGAGCTACATTGCATCCTACAACGTCGTATTCATCTTCTTTTGCAGATGACAAAGCATTGCAAGCTTGTTCAATAAGTTGTTGTTTATTATTAGCTTGTTTACGTTTTGTGGTAGAGCTTGATGAAATTCTGGAAGATGATCGTGATGGTATATCCGGCGATGTTATTGCAGGTAATTGTGGGAATTCATCATTTGTTGCAGACAAATTTTGATTGGCGTAGTCCTCCGTATTATTATCGTCTTCCTGTAAAAGAAAATGAAGCAAACTACTAATTCATTCGTTTCAAATGATAACATAAGAAACTTAAACAGAGAATGTAATAACTCCAACAATAATTGTTTGTTTGCAGTTTCCCAGGACAATGGCAAGAAATAAGTCGCGACATTGAAAATCGGTGGAATTTTCCCAACTGCGGTGGGTCCATTGACGGTAAACATATAAGAATTATAAAACCAGTCAACAGTGGATCATATTTCTTGAATTACAATGATTACCACAGTATAGTGCTCACGGCTTTTGTTAACGCTGACTATGAATTCGTGCATGTGAATGTTGGCTGCAATGGTCGAGTATCTGATGGAGGAGTGATTGAGTACACCAAGTTCTATGACAAGCTGTTAGAAAAGAAGCTGAATCTACCTTCGAATAATGAAACAAAGGAAAACTTGAATTTTGTTTTTGTGTCAGATGATTCTTACATATCAAATAATTACGTTGATAGAGAGATTCTGGACACTGGTGATATAATAAGGGGCGATTGGAGAACAGGAATAACACTAGATGGTTTAAGACGGGCAGCTAAAGAAAATAGAGAACTTTATAAGAACTATTTCAATAACAAAGGGAAAGTTTCCTGGCAAGATAATTTCATTTAATATTGCTTAATCTTTAGATCATTGCTGGAAGCAACAGCAATTTGTCTCATAATTGGAAATTTTGATACTAAACGAGATAAACCATCCCGATTAGAACACCATCTTGTGTCACGTGGTAATTTCATGCGATGTCCCTTGTTTTCTGTAACTCTTCGCTCAAGTTCTGGACGTTTAAATTCTTTTTAGAACAGAATGAGCTTGTGCCAAACAGAGCAATCTCAGGAGTATTACTAATATCTTTAGCTAACAAATTTTCAGTGTGGCTGTTGCAATTACTGTACTAAAGGCCACTTAGTTGGCCCATCTACAAATTCGTTTACTACTTCTAGTAAATTCTCGGCAGTTTCTGCAGTTGTCAAATCTTTAGCATGTAAGAATACTTGGGACTCTTTGGATGCATTATGGAGCATGGTCACTACAGTCTTCGAATTACTTGCTGTATTTTTCCATCCATCAATTAACATAACTGATTCCGAACTTAAGTTGAACGCTTCTTTAATGCAATTCTTGTATGAGTTGTCCAACATAGTTGTGGATATTGCCTTTCTACCTGGAATCTTTTTTAAGTAGCTAGGTTTCAAGATCTTGATCAGATTTTTGAAATGATCAGATTCTATGATGCCAAAAGAAATGCTGTACCCAAGAAACGTTTTTCACAGCAAAACAAATTTAGGCACATCGCACTATATTTTGGTTTTTCTTTTCCATCTTCAGTTACTGTCACAGCCTTTTTTAATTGAAAACCCAATTCATCAAAATTTCTATTCCTGGGCCTTCCAAACATTTTGATTTTTGAACCGTTTTGAACATCTTATTAGACATTTTAGCATGGTCTAGCACCTGTGTTTACAGGTTAGGTTTAACGAAAATGTGCAGAATCCTTCTTATTTGCAAAGTTGACATATCGTCGAAACTGTTGACGTAAAAACTCAATTGTTTACACACGAGAATGTCAACAATCATTGTTGACATGTCAACGCACATCACTAATGTTTAGTAGTACCGAATGTTTTTAGAATCACGTAAAGCGTGCTTTACCCCCACTCCGGACGCGCATTCTCAACACCCATGAGCTTTTAACACAATTTTAGTTAGTTATTAACAAGTAGATCAATTCTTCAAAAATCTCCTCTTCTTTTCAAACGTCGACCGATGACCTTCAACTAAGACTTAGGGTATAATACCGATGTGTTTGAACAGATGTCGCTACGCTTAGTCAGTAGCGTGCGTAGATTTATTTATGGACATTATGAATTATAAGTTACTAGAAAGGCTCCGACCTACCATTACTTTCTGTACTGAGGGGCCCATCCGCCCAAGGAGGTGCAGGCTCAAAGGGTCCTATGGTGATCTGCGTAGGGAATCCAAAAGAACTCTAGATCATGCCGCCAAGGGCAGGATTCAGACTTCATGGGAGAACTATTGGACTACGATAAAAATCTTTAAAGAGAAATTAAAGCGCAGAAAAAAAAGCGAGCTGGTAGAAATACTGTATAACAATTAGATCTTAAGCTGTGAAACAAGATAGGCAATAGGGTCGTTGCACATGCCAGATGGCTTCTAAACAGTAACCAAGGAGAAATACCACCATTGGCAGAACCATTAGTTCCTGTCTCGGTGAAGTAACAGTTGTCCGAGAGCGTAGTATCAGACAATCCCATCTCGTGGGTGGTGAACAAATTCAGCCCCTTCAAATTGCTTCAAAGTTACTGAACCAACTGAATTTGTAAATCCAATAGTACTAGTAAGAAAACCCAATGACAAATTAAGAATCTGCTTACAGCCTGCAATATTTAGTAAAGCTATTGTTAGGGAATTCACCATCTGCCTACATTTGAAGAACTCACTGGTGAATTAAGTGGTATGAAGTACTTTACAGTACTTGATGCAAATAAAGGACTTTGGCAAACTGAATTAACTGAAAAGTTGACACCTTTAACTACTTTTGCCACTCCTTTTGGTCGATTTAAGTTTCATCGACTTCTTTTTGGATTGTCATGCGCTCCAGAAATATTTCATCGTATATTCTCCGATATATTTTTCAACTGGTATTTTTCTAGATAATGATAAGACTTACGAAAGGAAGGAAAACGAACAGCAACTGCTTTAGTTGAAGACATCCTTATAATTCAAATAAAGGTACGGTTATAAAAGATGTCTTCTTGAAGAACAAATCGCAAAACCAATTTCATTGACTCCAAATGAAGGACTTGCTTACATGATGGACAATCATTCATCAAAAAGGCAATATACAAGTACTAGATTAACATCCACAAGTCACAACGCAGGCATTTTTCCTCCATACAATGATATTCTTCGAGCAAAAACGCTTTGTTATCCAGCAAATCCAGAAATTATGTAGTCGTGAAGATTCAACGGAATTTGAAATGATATACAAACTGTGATGGAAGTAGCGGACAAAAAATGTATTTAAACAAAAGTACTAAACCACCGAATAAATGTGACCTTTGTCATTACGTTATCAAAATAATGAATCTGTAATCCCAATCTGGCAAAACCCTAGAGCTTCCTCAACGCGATATTGCAGGCCAATAAAATTTATTTTCGAGAAGGAAACAAAAGAAACAACTAATAAAAAAGTCAAGTTAATATAAGAAGAAATTACACGCAACTAAAATATCAATTGATGATAATAGGACATTTGACATCAAGCACAACCTGATTTTTTTCTATGATTGACGGAAAAGTAAGTTAATCTTCTTTAATGTATTTTTTCATTCATAATCACATGTTTATTGGCTGCAGGTACTAATCCTTGATTTCTAGGTATGCAATGCAATGACAGACGCCTCTTCTCAAGCATGCTACATTTGCGGGTGTAAACCTAAAGAAATGAATGGCATTACGAAGGCTGAAATTTACCAACCGATCACGTTTTTGAGAGGACAGAAAGATTATTAAAAAACAAGGCGTTATCGTTGGAATGGAAATGTAGAACACGATATATTCGAAAATTGGCATGGTGAAGAAGGTGGGAAAAGACTCGCGAGTCTATAATGTCAAGTACTTGCAGGAGAATTATAATAAAATTGCCGACATAAAGGATTTCAAGGCAAGTTTTACAGCAAAGGTGGCATAACAATCAGATATCAGCGGCATGTTTTATAAAGTTGAAGATAGTAATACAGAATTTACTTCTCTCGAAGATACTCATTTTTATTAATAGCATTGTTGGCGCTGCTGAAGCTATATTTTGAGTTGAGCATTTATTTTTAAGTTTAAAACGAATGTAATACTATTTTGGTTCTGGAGCAAGAAAAATCTGTGCCGGAAACAAATATTCCATAAGTCATTCGATAAAAACTTTTCCCATATGGTGCAGACCTTTTGGCGAACACCGTATTAAGTAGTACAGGTCAAAACATTAGCAATGGTTAAAATTGGCTTCGTATGTATGCATAAATTAATTACGAATACTAATTTTTGAATTTTTAGTTGTAATTATACATATATTTAAATTTTATTCTGCGTAGATTTATTTTTTAGAGTTTTGGCCGCTTTTTTCTGGTTTCCGACCACTGTGCGACGGTGCGAGACTTCCACGGAATTCGCTAGGTCCTCTCCCAGAAAAAGTTGTCCTTTCATTCATACCAGTTCCAGAAGAGAAACCTATCAAGGCCGTCCTCCGAGGAATCCTCGAAGTCATCACCACCGAAGAGGCGAAGCAAGATTTCGCCAGAGGAAGAAATCTCCCTGTCATCTCCGCCCACCGAATGCATCGCGGTCCGGAAAGAATTCCCATGCCTCTGTCGTCGTCCTTCTAGACCACGGAGCTTCTCGGTCTGAAGATTTCCCGAAGAAGCTACCCTCGAGTCAATGCCACCGATGCCAGCGGTTTGGACACGCCCAACGAGGATGCAACGAGGCTCCCCGGTGCGTGAAATGCGCCGGCGCCCACCACACTCCCAACTGCGTAAAGTAAAAATAAATATACATATAAATTCAACTGTGTTTTGTATTTACAACGCGTCGTAATATATTTACCTACCTAATCTTATTTTCGAACTTCAGCAAAATGAGAACACTGAGAACATGCGAAGGACTATCTTAGATGTAACAGGGGAGAAAATAGATTATAAGTTAGCAGTTTCGGGTCGTTTCACACATTTTTCCCCTGAACAAAAAAATTCTATTGTGCAACATATTCTAACAATGGAAAGCCGCTCGTTTGGGCTTACTTATAAAGCACAATTTCAATAAAACGCAAGGACTTGCAGGAGAGGATTGCTTTTATCACTTTTTGAAGCTTCATCCAAGACTTTCACTTCAGACGACAGAACCCACATCAAGAGCAAGAGCTACTGGTTTCAACAAGACGAAAACAAGTTGGCATAATTAGTTCAGGTGAGAGAGGGCAGCTAACAAAAGCAGTTCTTTGCTTTTTGGCTCCGTTTATAATAGTCCCTCGAGTTAGAATAAAAGCCGAACTGTTTTCGGAAGATGACGGAAGCAAGTTGGATTCCAGTATTTTTTTTTACTTCCATAGTACCACTGCAAAGAATATATGTATGAAGAGACGAGAATCAAAGTAATCATATAGAAAAATCCGGCACCTTCATCTCGGTTCTGTAGGCCAATACGTCCTCAATTCATGCACGAAACAACAAGTCTATCAAAGAAATAAATTACATCGAAGAGCAAGTGAAAACACCCATCCCTCTTCAAATCAATGTTACTGAAAAACCAATACAAGTAACATATAAACTTGCTTTGGCGATGTTGGATAATAAAGTCTGCAGTGCCATCACTGGTGCAACATCGAGTCAACGTTGTTTTGTATGCAAAGGAACATCCAAATATCGATGCGATGCGAAAAATGGAAATAGACAAAGCTAGTTTAAATTATGGATTATCGTTGCTGCACGCATGGATACGTTTCTTCCAATGTTGTTTGCACGTATCGTATAAATTAGGTATAAAAAAGGCACAAGCGCGTACTAGTACAGAGAAAAAAGTACAGAATAGAAAAAAAATTATTCAGGCAGGTTTTCGTTCTCAGTTAAGGTTATTGATTGATCAACCGAAACAAGAATTCAGAACTACAAACTACCACTGGACTGCTACCTCTGAAACAAGATTATCCAAGAATTACAACAACTTCAAGAGGTACTAGCTAATGCCCAATTCTTGTAGATGAACGTGCAGCTGTTTTGGTATTAAAAAATACTGAATTAGGCTTATTATTGGAGTAAGTAATAATCTGTTGTAGATCAATAATCTCTGTCGTTTATCCTAACAGAATACATTCGAGTCTTTAGATAACCCCAGAGAGAGTAATCTGAAGGTATGGAATCGGGCGATCTCGCAGGCCAAGAAACCGCCCCACTTGACCTATCCATCTACCTGGAATCTCTTCATTTTGAATCTCACTTTCATTCATAACGCTTTTTTCGATAGTCCTTCGTCTTTTGTTTCCCAATTCGATCTTTCCATCCTTTTCAAGACAATGTGCGTTGATCCAAGAATGTTTTATATTTATATATGCGCAAGAGGAAGATATTCTTGGGCATAAAATAGATATAAGTTTAGAGCAAGCTAAACTAATATAGAAAGGATAAGATATTACTCATTTTAAGTAGGTAACTGTAATTTACACTTCAAAATTGATTCTTGATCTTATTCAACACAAGAAATTGTATATTTGAATTGATAATCAATTGTCTTCTCACAATACTAACATGTTTTGTTCCTATAAAACTATCTTTGATCCAAAACCCTTAAAACATTAATTGAATTACAGGCATACTTAAATAGAAATGCTTATTGGTTCATTTAACCTCTTGGACAAAGAAGTAAAGTTACTCCTGAAAATCAAGGATTTGTTGTAATTTTGTAATATTCACCCTAGTTTAGCCTATGGGAAACGAGAATCTAGTTTTATTTGTTCATAGACTCCTTTTAAGGCACATCACAGCAACCTCCTTCTTTTTCAGGGTGTCTTGAAAAGTCTACGAACAAACAGCAGACTCCATTCTTGTCCCTAGAAGAACCAAATTACAACGCTAGAGAATATCACCAAAATCTAACAAACCCCAATTTCCAAGAGTAGATCCCATTTCTTCCTTGTTATACGAGGGTTGCTATTTATATTTCTGGCCTTGGCAACACTGACTGTTTCCAGGCGTCAGCTGACATTTCCGGTGTAAACTTTGCATTGTTGAACATAACCTCAACCACAACATTTTGTCATTTGAGTGCGATTAGTATTGTTTGCAGTTAATTGAAAAGTGCATTCCTAGTAAAAAATGGAATTGACCCGTGAACACTTTCGTGCAATTATTTTTCATAACTTTCGACGTGGATTATCACGACAAGAGTGCATCAATGAACTTAATACATTATATAGCGATGAAGCTCCATCCTACAGCACTGTGAAAAACTGGTATAATGAATTCAAACGTGGCCGATGTTCACTCCAGGACGAAATCCGTGAAGGCCGTCCAAAATCTGTCGTTGTGCCTGAAAACATCGATCCTGTGCGTGAACTGATTAAACAAGATCGTCATGTGACATACCGTGAGATTGAGGCATCTTTGGGCATTAGTATGACTAGCATCAACAAGATCATTTGGCCGTAAAAAAAATTTGTTCCCGTTGGATCCCGCATAACCTGACCAATGCTCAAAAGAAGGCTCGCGTCGACTGGTGCATTGAAATTTGCGAAAGGTGCATCAAAGGCTGTGTATAACATCTGCACAGGTGACGAATCATGGATCTACGCATATGACCCCGAAACAAAACAGCAATCAACTGTGTGGGTCTTTCAAGACGAGCCAAATCCAAGAAAAGTTGTTCGCGGAAGAAGCACATCGAAGCAAATGGTTGCCTGTTTCTTTGGCATTACCGGTCATGTGGCAACAGTGGCGTTAGAGCAACGTAAGACGGTCAACTCTGAATGGTACACAACCATTTGTTTGCCAGAAGTCATTGGAGAAATTCGGAAAACTTCAAAGAAGAGGCGAATCGTTCTTCATCATGACAATGCAAGCTCTCACACCGCTACTCAAACAATTGAATATTTAACCAGCCAGAAGGTCGAGTTGATGGGCCATCAACGATACAGCCCTTTCTTAGGTATACTTTGCACCAATCTTGTTTTAAAAAATATATAAAAACAAATAATCTTGAAATGATAAATGCTACAACAATGCATTGCTCTTGCCTTCTTTTGTCTATAAATACCTTTACTCGTTCATTTAATTAGTAGGCACCATCAAGTTCATCGTTTACAAAAATAAACATGCCATCGACTCCATTTACCAGAAACACACCACCAACTCCTTTGTTTACCAGAAACCCACCATCAACTCCAAGGTCGAGTGACGTAAGTGATGACGAAAATATTACGTTTAGTCATGGGACATACGACTCTTTTTACCGTGCCAGTTCAATTCGTTCAACTCACTTTAAAGAGTCGTTCACATTGAGTCGTTCATTTGAACTGATTGTGTGAGCACGCTCGTTTCATGCATACTACTGTTGAAATGTAGGTGCGATGTCGTTCTCACCTAAATTACTGAGTAATGTTCAGTCAATTCCCAGGATCTCTATTCAATCTTTATGTACTACTGACCGCGATTCATGGTCAAACAGCTCCAATACGAACTTAGACATACTTATAACTTTATATACAAGCTTATGTTGTTATACAGCCTAGGTAATAAGAAAAAAAGATCAACACGATAAGAATATGTTTTAATGCGTAAAGCTTTGTAGGATATGATATCATTCATGATTCAAAAAGGAACAAAAGCGATTGTATATTCACGAGTACGTGTAATAAGATTGATTTTTTATAAATACTAAACAATTTTGTTAATTAATCTTGTCTTCATTATTGCAAAAGGAGTTTCTATTTTTATAAAGACGATCCACATAAACACTGCTGCAGGATCTGCAAGATAATTATTAAGGACTGGAAACCCAAATAAGATTACCAAAGAAGTGGAATGTGTCTGAAACGTAAAAATATAAAAATTGTATAGAATATACCTCTTTGTTTTTATTTCTTTATTATAGCGTTCCGTTCTTTAAAATAACATGTCCTAGAACCCTTTCTAAAGAGGCTTCCCGCAAACACAATTGTGAGACCTCTACTACTTATATTATTATTGTATGTAATGAAGTTATATTGATTACATTAAAAAAGCAAATATTTTGTTTACTTTTTTTAATAAAATTTGTTCTGATGGAGTTGATTGATTTTATTTTAATTGGGTTTGGCTTCAAATAATGATCTTCTAAATGATAACGGAAAGCAAGAAATATTTCGTACCTACTACCTAATGCAAATGACACCATAAAGCAATTTGTATTTTAAAAGGGCATCTATTCAAATAAATAGGTGCTAAAATTATACAGATGTAGCCTGCGATAGTTCCTTCCCTCGAGAAGGTGGTTCTTTTATAAGTTGCCGACAATGTACCAATAATAATAATAATAAATCCAAATTCGGACAAATTTAAATAAACGAACGTGACTATAGCAGAAATTTTGAAAACGAAAGTGAGCCCGGCATCCGGCAATAAAAATTTTGCTATATCTGGATTAGGTATTTATATTCTCTCTTTCCAGCACTGAATTCAGTTTAAATATTATTCTTTTCACCCTCACTTTTACTAAATCAGTCGTGTTGAGTTGTTGATGGTCAAGTGTAGTATTTTAGTCCGAGTGTTTTATATTGCTTCAATTTAATTGCATAGTGTTTTCTGCCGCTTCCAATAATGGCATCAAGGAAAAGGAGCGAAGTTGGGTCTTTTTTTGAACAAATGCCAGACAATAAAGCAAAATGTAATTTTTGCTCCCAGATTTTGTCCTTTAAAGGAGGTTCAACGTACAATTTAACTAGACATTTAAAAAATAAACATCCACACAGTGTTGGTGTTGAAAGTGACACAAAAGAAAACGAGCTAATTCTGAGAATGCAGAAGAAACAACAGGCACTGCTGCAGGATCTAACTGCATCGAAAAGAAGAATCCATCTCCAGAAAAAAATATTCCAATTCCAGTAATAAAAAAGAATTCTACATTAACTACTTTTTTCCAAAAACCGGTTTCGAATAAAAAAAGAGACGACATAAATTTTCAGTTAATGCAAACAATAGTGAAAAATTATTTACCCTTTCAGATTGTGGAAAGTGACTATTTTAAAAAGTTTGTGAATGAACTTAATCCTGGTTATCAGTTACCGTCGAGAAAGACTGTTTCGAAAGTGTTACTTCCGCAGTACTACAACATGACGAAAGAAAGAGTTTTTAATAAATTAAAAACCGCAGAAGCAATTTGTTTGACAACAGACGGTTGGACATCAGTAGCTAATGAAAGTTATTTAGCAGTTACAGCCCATTTTTTAAATAAGGCAAATGATTTACAATCAGTTCTGTTAGAATGTTACAAATACACCGACAGTCACACAGCCGTAAATTTAAGCGAAGAATTACAAAGGATTGTAGAAAATTGGCAAATAAAAGAAAGGATAGTTGCAGTTGTAAGTGATAATGCTGCAAATATTGTCGCCGCTATTAAGAGAACAGAATGGAAGCATATACCGTGCTTTGCCCATACCGTTAATTTAATAATACGATCCTCATTAGACACCATTCGGCCAATTAGACAAAAAGTTAAGAATTTAGTGGAATTTTTCAAAAGAAGTCCACAAGCTTCTGAAAAGCTACATCAAATGCAAAAACAGTTGGGCAAACCTGAATTACGCGTAAAACAAGATGTAGTAACTCGGTGGAATTCAACATATGATACGTTCAAAAGAATTATTGAAATTAAGGAAGCACTTATGTCCGTAATTGCAATAAATTACCCAAATATTGAAAATATATCTAATGATGATGTCCAAATTCTAGAAATGTGTTGCAATATTTAAAGATGTAACTGAAGAAATAAGTGCCGAAAAAGAAGTTACCATATCAAAAGTAATTATATTCAGTGCTGCTCTCGTTAAATATTGTAATAAATTTAGCAAAGACAATCAGATTCTACCCGATATAATTAAAAAATTAATCGAGTCTTTACAAGCATCTTCGCATAAAAGGTTCCACAACATTGAATACAATAAAACATTTGCAGAAGCGACATTAATAGATCCTCGATTTAAAAAATACGGGTTTTCTGACAACAGGGCGTTTGAAACGGTCAAGCAAAATTTAGTAAACTATGTCACTAATTTAAATACGCTTTCGATGCCTTCGTCTACCTCGGAAAATGAGACGCGTGTAAAAAATAGTTTGGTGCCGCACTCCACTCTTTGGGAAGCTTTTGACGAAACCGTTTCTAATGTTGTCTCTAATTCAAATCCAACAGCTTCCGGAATAATAGAAATTGAAAAATTTTTGGAAGAACCTCTACTTCCAAGAACTTCAAATCCTTTTTTATGGTGGGAAGAGAGAAAAATGGTTTATCCACGATTATATACACTGATGCAGAAAAGATTATGCATAATTGCAACGTCCGTACCAAGCGAACGTATTTTTTCAAAGGCTGGGCAAACAATTGTAGAAAAAAGAAGCAAGCTGAGTGGAAATAAAGTTTCGATGCTTTTATTTTTAAATGTAAATTTGTAATTTTTTTAGATTATCTTAGATTTTTATGTTTTTTTTTATAATGTTTTAAGAAATAAATATTGTATGTAGCAGTTTAGTATATAAAGTTTATAAATCAACGTGTTTGGATTTTTTTTATTTTGTTATTAATAAAATTCAAGGTCTCTTATAATAAGCAGAGCAGAATATAAAATTAAAATACATCTACGTTTAATATTCTTATTTCTTCTTGCGGGTTTTAAGATCTTGATATGAAATAATAATTTTTGTAATCCATGCTTTCGTGTTTTATTGTTTCAAAAACAATTATTATTTATACATCAAAAATTTTAACTTATACATAAAAGATCAAAAAAAGTTTTAAATAAAAAACGAAAGCTTGAATTGCAAGAATTATTATTTCATATAAAGACCTTAAAACCCGTAAGAAGAAATAAGATTATAACTGTAAGGTCGTTATTGTTAAATTATACATCTACGTTATGTATATAACATGATGTAAAAACAAAGGCGCTATAATGAACAAATTGTAATTTGTTGACAAAAGGTAACAAACATAAGAAATTCAGAACGCATGCTCGCGCTGTTCATTTTCGTGCATGTATACTAAAATAACTAAATCATAGAGAAGAGCAGAGCTGAACGAAAACGAGCACAAACGCCACAAACTATGTAGGTAAGTTCAAATACATTTTCAGTTCGCTGTTTCTTCGTTCGTTCATTCCGCACACCTCAGTAGAGTCAGTACGAACTTTAAAAATTTGCACTTATGTGCTACTGAACTGAAGATACGAATGAACGAACCGTTCAATCGAAAAGAGTCGTACGTTTACCGCTCATTTAAGGGAGTCGTTCATTGTAAACGACTCATTCATGAACGACCCATCTCTAATTACGTTCAATTATGTGATGGTGTTAGCTGGGAGATGTTTTTCATGTGACTCTCTGATGGTAAAATTTTCTACAAAAATTACCACTTGCTATTACATTGGAGAAATTCTAACAAAAAAATGATGTAGAATATAAAATAAAGTTTCTAAGAAAGAAAGGAAGTTCTAACACTTTTGTTTTCCCCCCTGCAGACGACATAAGCATTCTTATTTAAATTTGTTATTAATAACTTGTGGATTAATATATACCATTCTGTGGATGAATCTACCCTACCAGTGGGGTAGTAGATCAAAGAAAAAAATCATAATGTTTCAATCTCTCACGTTTAATCTTTTTTTATGAAGTGGAAACTATCCCTTAATGTTTATATTAACATTGTATTAAGAAATTTTCACAATTAAACTAAAAATGAATATCTGATACAATCAAATATCAAAAGTGGATAAATCTACCCCACTTTCTTCTAATCTTTGAAATTGGATTCAAGAAATGACTTCAAAAGCCCTGTCTCATTGATTCCACCTCTCCCCTATATAGTTGCTTGTAAGGAAGAAAAAAGAGACCAACACAAGTGTGGGATACTACAGTATACCAATTTTAAGCGCTTTAAAACTGTCATTTATTGCTCAGCCATTAGACCCGGATATAAAGCGGGAGATTCACTTGTCAACGACTTGTGCTCATGGAGATACTTACCACATGGTGAGATACAATGTAAACTTGATTATTCTGACAAATATAAACCGTTGCCAAAGAGAACCTCTAAAAATTGCAGTTTTGAGGTGATCTAGGTCAAGACCAAATATTAAGTTCGAAAAGTTTAGCATCTGCAAGAACTTAAAGCAATTCTTGATAAAGGTCCCTGGGAGTTTTACGAGCTTCTGCATTAGATACAAGCATAATAGTAGTATGCCATTTCTTTAAAATGTGTATTTTACTAATAGAGTTGTTTCTTCAGGTTCCATGTTATTTCTTGTGCGTCTTTATATTTCCAATAACTTCTCGGACAATTTCTGGTTCTCTAAATAAAATGGAACCATACCTTAGAACAGGAGGTAATGTTACTACAGATAATTTCTTTACATCCCTTAAGCATGCAAACAACTAAAGGCAATGCAAATAAGCATTGTGAGCACAATGAAACATACAAGAAAAGAAATTCCAGCAGTTGTATGCAACTTTAAAGAAAGTCTGCATTCTTCTAAAATCCTGAAATCGGAGAGTGGCACTACTCTTACGGTATATCAAGGGAAAAGAAACAAAAAATGTTCTGGTGCTCAGTACTCATTCTAATGTAAGCATCGAGGCTGGAGAAAAACAATCCAATATTATAATTCAACAAAATACAGTGTAGATGTGATAGACCAAATGTCTCACAAGTATACCATTAGAACAGCTTGCCAGAGATGACCGGTTCATGTATTCTCCAACACACTTAACCTGGCAGGTATCAATGCTTGGGTAATATATAAACAAGTTACCGGATGAAAAATAAGCAGGCACAACTTTTTACTAAAGCTTATTGATGAACTTCGACATGAGCATCTGCAGCAAAGTGTTCAACTCCATCGACAAGTACTATGAGATGCAATGCCAGATTTTTGAAAAATGTAATAAAATAACAAATATTTGTTTCGACTGCAGAAAAATGCCTTGTGGGAAGTGCACAAGTGAAGAAAGTCATGTAAAATGTGTGCAAAAAAAAATTATAAAGGTTGTGTGCGATATTAATATTGTAAGACTTGTTAACATTGCCCACTGTTCGTGGTATGTTAGTTAGTCTGATCATGTAATTCACGCTAATTCAAGTGCTATAATTAAAACTGTTTTTAAATCTGCGATGTTGGTTTTACTCAAAAATAATTCTTCAGATTTCTCCAGCAATCCACATGGCTTAAATAAGAACAAAACAGGTTAACAGCAATCGTTTCTTATTTGCTTCAAATTAAATATCAAAATAGATATTTTCATTTGTCTTTTTTCAATTTAGATAAGAAAAACAAAACAAACAATTTAATTCAACATAAATATCTTGCAAAAGAGTAGAGTGCGACGGTCATTTTGACAGCAGATGGTCCTTCTAGATATACAGAAAGACTGGGTATTCTAGTGTTGAAGAATTCACAAAATGATAGAGAAATTAGAGAAATAAATTACCAAAAACAGCTCATGATTAACCTTCAATCAAATTGAAATTCAGCTATGCACTTCAAGTTCGGCTCAAAATTTGTTGCTTTCATATAACTCTTGAATGCTGTGCATAATTTTAATTTTTTAGGTATATTATCTAATAAAAAGTTGGAGATAAAATGTAGTACTAACAACTCCTACATTTTACAAAGAAGTGTTGGTTTGCAAATAAAAACTGTATGGAAGTTTTATGAAGACAGTATGTGGCAGTCTTAACAAGAATCGCCGAGTAAAAAATTAGAAAAGAATGGGGAATCCCAAAACCAATTTTTAAAGAAGTCCTCATGAAAACAGAAGACAAATGAAGCAACAATTACAAAACCAAATCAAGTCTACAGTCACATAGCATTTCCAATTGCTTCTTAATGAAGTATAAACACATTAGTAGCTCAAAAAATGACCATTTATTGCTTATTTACTTAGGAAGTACTTCACAGCAGTAAACAGTCTGCTTTAGACTGCTGATTTATAAATCAAAGTGTTAGACTTATGCTAGCTAGGGGTTAATAGAATTATTTTTTGCTAATAAGATGCTTCTAACTCATCTCAGAATTTAGTAGTAGCAGAGTTTAGATAGATAGTTACTCTGTTGATGCTTTGCTATAATTAAGATCTGCTCTGGATCATCAATAGACCGTCTTCTTCATCTGCACCAATGATGAAAGTTACTTTTGGTTTTCCAGTACCTGTAATGCATGATTTTGTAAATAAAACTACAACAAAAGCAATAGTATATTTCAGAATTTTACAAAGATTTTCAAAAACAAAATGAAAAAATAAAATATCAAATACCAATAGTGTCGCTTGATCAAAATTATCTTGATGCTTCTGCGGCTCTGCTGCCATGAGAATGGATACCTGTAGAAAGAAAAACTGATGAGGAGTAAAGCATGTAAATGTCGGATTTTAGACAGGGTGGAAATGTCAAATTTCCATGGCCAGCCTTGATGCAAAAACAGAATTAGATACAAAGTAGTGTTATGTTTTGTGTTTCTTTAAACCATATGCATAGAAATTATATATGTATGGAGCATCATCAACCCAAAAAAAGAAGCCGTATTAGAAAGAGAAGTTTGAGATTGTTGCAACACCTTGAAGACATTATTATTTGCCATGGAGGCACTGCATCACGTAAAAGAAATATATATCTTTACTGTTTTTAGGCTTCACTAGCACTAATGTTAAGAGGTGGCTTATGCTCAGTATATAATTCCTACATATATGCTTTAAACAGATTGTTTAGAATTAATAAGCTAATATTGTTTTAATCAAGATGTTTTACACATTTCTATTATTTGCTTTAAAAATAATCATTTATTTAACGATTTACTGTAATTGTTGTAGTTTGTACACACTAAAAAGTCGTTTTACAAATTTTTAAAAAACTATAAAATTTGTGTCTTCTTTCTCCATTCTTGATTTACAATAATAATTAATTACACATTAAAAATATCAACTGCCAACCAGTCAATCAAACGCAAGAAAAGACAGCAAGACAAAACATGACAGAAACAGTCTGAATCGTTAACAATTCTATTAACAAAAATAAATTGAAAATGCTCTCTGCCTTTGTTGCAGTTCTGTCGTTGTTTAACCACAGAAATTACTCATGTTTCATAAAATTTTATATAATCGGCAATTATCTTGTTTATTATTTTGCAGTTCATTGATATTCCTTCCTCAAGTATCTTGCCCATGAAGAATCAATATTATAGACCTCACTTACAGCATTTTGAATCATGTACAGTAACATCTCAAATGTATCATGGATGTCCAACCTGAGGCCATCTTTCTCAAAAGGATGCCGTTTTTATCTAGAAACCAACATAATATTACATTTTTATTGCAACTAAATTGATAAAAGCTATTGTAATTTATATTATACATAAGCTGTTTTCTAGTCAATTGTATTAATTTTTATGAAACTATTGATTCTGTTTCAATCTGGAATGATTAGAATTAAGTGTAGTGGGGATACAACATAGCCTAAAAATGTTCATGATCCATTAAACAAAAACTTAACCTTTCATTTAGCGTTTGTTTTTGAATTTGTTTTATTGAAAATAGTAATCCCATTATTACTAAAATCAAATAAAAAAAGAAAACAAGCTATGTCAGTACTTAACATTAAAAATTCCTTCTGTATCCTTGTTAAATTAAAAGAATTACATTACTAACTTATTATTCTATTAAAAAGATATTGCTTGTTACTACTAAGGGTTTTCGAGACATAAGGTACTAATCATTTTCGTTCTTCCCTTCTGCATCTCCATCTATATTACCTGGATCAATTGTATCTTCCTTCACATTAGATTTACCACTACAGGCATTTTGTAGCGAGAAATATTAAAACAGCAACTACATACTAATGCATATGTACATTTTTCGGTTCCTTCCACAATGCTTCTTTTATAGACTTGATAAAATAAATCCAGTTTCCAACTTCCAATGTTTTTGAAGTTGTCAATAACCTATTTGTAAAGATAATATTTACTATATCTCATTGTTTAATCACACAAAAATAAATGTAATAAAAAAGTAGTAAACTTAAAACGGGTAAAGGGAACAATACCTTCTACCGCTACGTTTTTATTTTTTCTTAAATCGTTAAACAACTTTAAAAAGGTTATGTGCACACTTAGTTTTAGTATACAGGTTTATCGTGTTTTTCTGAATTAGCAGTATCATAATCATAAGATACATATCTCACAGATGTAATCATTGTAACAGCATCGAAAGAAAAATCGAAGAATTATTAGCACGACTTGCATAGATTTTCTAGTTTTTGTTTACAAAAGCTTTTCAAGTGGTTTTCAGTGTTGCCAACAGTTAAACTAGCTCTCCACCAGATTCAACTTTTAAAACCACCAACAAAAAATGTTCCTACACTCATAATCGCAGAATTTTCCACTAAAAAAATTTAGTTTTTACGAAAGAAAACAATAAGTTTATAAATTATTAGTTTCCTTTATTATTACGTAATAAGAAATTAACAATCAGTAAATCAACATACCGTTTGTAGGTAAATTAACATTAGTAGGTAAATCAACATAAAAATTATTCAATAACAACTATTCTAAATTAATTCGTCTTCTTCAGACAAATAATTTTTGTCTGCACCATCATCGTCGGTTTCAGATTGATATGATTCTTTGGTACCTATTTGTTTTACAACGTTATTGGAATTTCATATTCGTTGCAGCATTTTCCTTCCAACCTCAAACCACAGCGTAGGGGGAGTCCGGGAGAGTTGGACCCCCTTTTATTCTTATAGGCATAAATCTATAACAATTGCAATAAATTA
>VTPC01004748.1:0-11298 GCA_011009095.1 Ignelater luminosus
TGCAAAGGTGGCTCACCGTAAACTTGAAATTAGTTTTCGTAAACTTGAGTAAATATACAAAATTGCACCGAAATTATGTCTGCAATATCTCAAGAGAGCAACACGTGCCTTTGGTTGCTAGAAAATAAGCTTTTAAAACAATATTTTACTGAAGTTAACAAAGACTAATTCTAATTTACAAGAACATTGGTGATATTTTTCTGGCAGGTCTTCCAGATCCTTTCACTCTTTTCTGTATCAGTTCGTATACAAATACCATAAATTGTGCTTCCTGGAATTTCCATTGCAAAAAAGTATCTAGAGGTATTTTTTGTTCTTGACTATAATAATTGATAAAATTTGTTAGCGCTGATTTTCATTTAGACTCCTTACTTACTTAAAGCAAAACTGAATTAACCAAATTTTAAAACTATGTTGGGAATAGCTTTAACTAACTGACAGTTGCAACAATTACAAATTGTTTTGCATGTACTCTTAGAGTTAAGCCGATAGTCTTTTGACCGAATTTTTTGTGTATACACCCTTAGAACTTGTACTCAATTTGTCTTAATTACACAGTTATCGACGTTCAAAGCTGCGCATGGAGACATGTTAACTTTTTTGTAGCACATAGCTTGCATCTTGTGCCTCAAATTATGGCTTTGCACCTGAAAAGTAGCCAGACACTCACTATTATATTACGTTACTTTTTTTTTAAATACAGAATGGATCAAAACGAAATCTTAGCAAATCCGTTCTTTATTGAAATCATAAAATTGTTTTTAAGAATACCGTTTTGAAAAAGAAATACATAAGTAAACAAAAAAATCTCTAAACGTCTAAACTGAAAATACGCGCATATGTGAAGTGATTTATGAGAAAACATTTTTTATGCTGTTCGGCCCAGTAATACACGGAAAAGTTTCATCTCTTAAATATGCACTACATACAAACTACGTGTTACAGGTAGTATTTACATATATTGTAGTCTAACAATAAGTAAATCATTTAGTATTAACTAAAATTTAAAGAAAAGTTTATTTTAATAAATTAATGTACTTTGAATTATTTCTGCAGACGTTCAAAATGATATTACAGAATTTTACTTTAATAAAAATATCAAGTTCTAATTCTTAGTTTAGTCTTGACCATTCAAGCCCTTTGAGGAATAAATAATTAAGAATTTCATTGTATACCCTCAAATGTATCAGATTTCATTCATTCGTGTTTTGACTGAAATCCACTTGCGTTCCTGGCAACATAAATAATACTTTTTTTTTGTTTTATAGTGACCGCAATAACACGAAGAGTTATTAAGTACGTCTATTCTATAACTAAATATTTTTCGTCTAATAAATGTATTGTAAACTGTAGTTTTAGGTGCGACAAAATGCTGTTCAACTTTTTGTACCGTCCTATAGATGTCTAAGTATATCGCCACCTATTATGCGGTACGTTTTCTGGTTACATTTAAAACATTGTAATTGTTCCTCTACTTATATTAATTACTCTATATCGGAACGCACTATTTTCTTACTAAGTTTTTTGGCTCTCCTGTAAAATTTGCTTTAGTGGATTTACAAGGTTTTCTCATTAGGGTGACGATTTGAAGACATTAAACAGGGTAATTGGCCAGCTAGAAAACATACAAAGTGTGACGCATCATCGATTAAGTTTCTCCTTTACACTTCACAACAAAAACAAAAGAGTTATATGCTAGTCAATCACTTAATAAAGTTTGTCAACAGTTATTACACTGTAATGTGATAGGAGGGATTACAATCATGATAATTTTCTTCCTTGGTTAAAATGTTTCAGAGGTTGGCAACCCAATGCAAATTTTTACAAATGTGAAAAGTACACATAAAACTTGTAATTCTTTTAGGCAATCACTTCAATAACTAGTGAAAAATGCAAGCACTAAATTAATTTTATTTATTGTTACGTAGTACTGTTGAGGATGAGTTGAATAAATTTGAAATACTACTACTAGAATAATTCTCACCTCAACTTCCTCAGAATTATTAACTGTAGAATTCATTCCATTTTCATCAATTAAGCGAGGTGTAACAGCATCAATCTTTCTGACTATATATGGTTGTAAAATGCTTTCGGGAACGTCAAGATTTGATATAAACGTGCAAAAGTTTGCTCTACTTGTTACGGTAGTGAACTGTCGAAACTCAACTGGCACTCCATGTAAATAACGGTTCTA
Organism: Ignelater luminosus; assembly: GCA_011009095.1. Classification (NCBI taxonomy): domain Eukaryota; kingdom Metazoa; phylum Arthropoda; class Insecta; order Coleoptera; family Elateridae; genus Ignelater; species Ignelater luminosus. Next base: position 2,195 of record VTPC01004748.1, read on the forward strand.
TAACGTCAAAAGATATTAAACCCACATCATCATAAGAAACAACTTTTTTTTACCACTATCACATCAAATATATCTTCCACACCTTGCCGTCCATTTTCACTAGCTCGTACAGCAAGAGCACACAAGTGCTTGGCAGTAGTGCGAAGTTGATCCATGACCATCTTCAATGAATTAGGACTACGTGATGCCACTAATGCTATGATATTAGGTAATCGTGCTCGCAGTAAGGTTTGAACAGACCTAACAATATCTATATCATCACGGGTATTTAGGAGAGCCTAAAGAAATTATAAGTCAAGTCAGAATAACATAAATGTATTGTCATTATACCAAATGATCTAGGAATGGTTGCATTTCAGTCAGTATTTTTTCTACACCTCTATCAACAGAAGCTGTATTTTGGCTTCCCTCCAATATGCGATAAAGGAAGAAGTTGCGTAATTGACCCCTTATGCGCATCAATGGATCCAATTGTCCTTCACTCAAATTCATAACATCGCTGAAAACTATACATGAAAGTAAAACACAAAAGAATGCAATATTATATATACCCAACGGTTAAATTGCGTGACAACATCAAAATAAGATCGGTACAAATGCTTTCCCCTTCAACATATGTATCATCTTGTGGTTGAAGTAATAATTGTGCAAGTGTTGGAGGTCGAAAACTGCTATCTGAGAGATTCTACGAAAACAAACCACATACACATGATTTTACGATTTACTACCCAGTTCTACTCATGAATTTTTCTAATTTTACTTACCATGTTTTGCATATTTTGTAGATGTGCCATCCAAACTGGACCGAAACTATTTGAAGCTCCACTGGCAGAGGCACTAGTGCTTGCAGCGTTTTGACTGCTTTGACCACCAGCTTGAGCTCTCATTGTATTCAATAAATTTCTCATTATAAAATGGAACGAGTTATTTTGATCGATAACTCTTGGTTCGTTGGGAGCTTGACCGCTTGCATTAGCAGGAGTAGAATTCTGATTCTGCTGAGTGGAATTCTGTTGCTGATTATTGGCCTGCTGATTTATTCTTCGTCTTGGTGTCACATGATGGGAATTACAAGGAAGGAATGGATCGAAACCTTGCATGGCATGCTGTGACAAATGAACATGAGGTCGTGCAGTTGATCGTGTATGTGTAGCAGTCGTCGGCTGTGTTTGTGTGTTGCCTCTTGCTTGAGAATTTTGGAAAGGAGTTGTACGAGCAGCGCCTGCCGTTGACGATGCTTGTGAAGAGTCTGATGTTGCAGAAGTGGTGCTTGATGTTGGGGTTGCAGTTGTAGTTGTGGTAGTGGAAGAAGGACCTTGAGTGCCACGATTAATTAGTTGACCTGCCATCTGCATGATTGATTGAATCAGTTCTGGAGGTGGTGGATTCAATGAACCTTGCAAAACTACAAGAAAAAGATTGTTGTAGTTTGTTCTATTAATATTTCATTGTTAAAATTGAATTATATTGTTATAATTGTTTGCAGTTTTGCCATTAGTGGGCGTTTCAATAGTGATCAAAAAACTCAAGCGAGAGAATCAAAGGAGATAGAAAGATGAGATTTTGATCGGTCAATGCGAGTAATTATACAAACCATTTTACAGAAATCAACTGTTTAGAAAGCTACAGCTCTGCCTTCAAAATATTATTGACTAACCTAACCGACACTGTAGGTCTTTCCAAATATTAATCAAAATTGGGACTCTTCACATTCAATTTTTTTTAAAAAAACTTAAAATGAAAACTCAGTTCTCAAATTACATATTAAGATTTAAAAAACGAGTAAAACTCAAACCTCACCATCATTAGCTTGATTTCCTCCAACAAATGCAGTTTCCACCGAATCAATTGTAATACTTTCAGGAGTAACTTCCATAAAGAATTCGACATTTGGATTGTTAACAGTCACCTGGGCATTACCATTGCTACCATTTGTAGTTGTCGTATGAGTAGCATTTGATCCTCCAGATGCTGCATTAAGACCATCAACTACACTTGAAGCGATTGCATTTGCTAAACTGGTTGGATCTAGAGGGGTAGGAGTGGTAGTATTGTTTGGTTCACTAGTAGTACTGCTGTTAGCACTAGCATTGTTAGATGCTGCCATATTGGATGCAGCAGCTACTGTTGCTGCCGCAGCTGCTTGCGCTAAGATATCCTAAAAATTGCATTATTTAACTACCTGGATTACTGGCATCAGAAAGGCTACTTACTGCAGTAGATCTAATAGACATAAAAGGATTATCTCTATTGTTATTGTTTCGATTAATATTGCTTCTATCTAAATTAACACTTGCACTTTGTGGCAAGTGGAATGTTTCAACTCTTACACCTGTTCCTGGTATAAGAGGAAATCCAACAACAGTTGGCTGCATATGTGCTGTTATTGTAGGTCCAGAATTACTTGAAGCAGTAGTTGTGCTTGTTTGATTTGTTGCTGTTGCTGTAGTACTCGATGGTTGTGTAACTGGTGCAGTATTATTACCGCTATTGTTGGAATTGCGATCTGATGAAAAATTAATCTGCGCCTGAAATTAGTCAAAAAATTGCAATTAAATTAACTGACTCTGTGTAGAGCTTTACCTCAACTTGAATGGGAATACCAGCCTGAACAATTGCCGAATGTTGTACAAGAATTGGGCGACATAACAAAGGACGTGGTGGTGGAGTTCGAACACGTACAATTATATCACTAAGTGAATGATACGCATGTCCCAGAAAATGCAGAATCTCAGAAACGCGATTTATCATTGCTTGAGTTGCTCTTGCATTCTGAAAATCCAACACATTAAACAAATAGTACTCTCACACCTTTGATGCGCTTACATCCTGAGAAACAGTTGGATCATCACGCATAAAGGCAAGATACTGATCAAAGAATGGATTAAAACGTGTTTGAAAACGACTCAAACTACCCAGTAATTCAGCAAATTCAATGGTACGCGAGATATTTCTATAAAGAAAAATAATTATTTTAGTATTTAAGTAAATAAATCTAGTACTTAACTTACTCTGTAGTTGAATTGCCTGCTGAATTGGTATTATTACCAGTTGAAGGTTCTATCGTATCAGCTTCTGCTGAAGTTCCATTTGCTTGTTCTTCGCCAGCAGTAGCTAAATTCTCAGATGATGATGCAAGTGGTGAAACAACTTCAGGAGTAGATGAAATAGAATGTGGAGTTTCAATTCCAAGTGCAGTTGGTTGTGCTGCATCTGCTTCTGTTGGTTCAGTTGCTGCATCTACGGCTACTATTGTGGGTTGTGCATTATTTGCAGAACTAAAATAAACAAATCAACAACAATAATAATTTATTTTAGTGTTTTTTTATTTTATGTAAAAAAACAAATGAGCATCATTGATTTTAGTTATTAGTAATTTGGTAATCTTGGTTGTCAAAATGACAGTTGCAGTTTTGAAGGTTAATTTACTGTCAATGTGATTTTATTTTTAATAAAACATACTAATTAATCATCATCAAGTTAAAATATTTGTCAGCATAATTGCAATAATATTTTTATTGCCAACCTATCAATAATAAACATAATATATTCCCATGTTATTTTTATCAACAATAAAATAGAAACTTAAAAATGCATTGACATTATAACTGATGAATCATTCATTAGTATTATAATCACACATAAACAATTCTTTTGATATAATATCATTCCAAATATTGACAATCACTAACCCTGAATTATTCTCATTTAACAAATTTGAAACTGAAGAGAGAACAACTGCTTCACTAGGTACGATAACACGTGCTTCAAAAATTGGTGTAACTTCTTCCTGTGTTTCTTCTTGTGCCGGTTGGTCTGCAGGACGAGCTGTAGGATTTTCTAAAGCAGTCAATACGGCTTCAGCACGTCTTAACATTCTTCAATAAGAAAAACTACCATTAATTATCAAAATACTACAAAAATATTATATCTTACCTTCTAGCAACATTTAACCTACTAGCAGCAAGACTGTGAGTTGGTAGTGGGGGCATAATATTAGGATCAAAAGCACCTGCTGGAAATCTCATAGAACCTAAATATTCTAATCCCCTAATTCTACGGTGGTGATGTGGTTGGGGTGGCGGAGATTCCGATCTTTGATTAGATCGATCATTAGTTGGTGGTGGTCGTTGTACCAAATGCACCACCTTTCCATTAAGATCTAAAATTACAGAACAATGTAACTATATATAAAATAAAAATCTCTCCAGATTAATTATACCATGATCACTAAGCTTGGATTCATCTTGCAAAAGACGTCCACAGTAAATAATTCTTTGTGTATCTGCTGGAATGTTTACAGTATCAGCAATTTTTTCTTTGAATTGTCCGATAGTCAACTGAAAAGAAAACATCAATGAACTAAACCTGACTTATAATTTTGATAAAAAGAAACTTACATTATCGTCCACTGTAAAGGCGTGATTCTGAGAATCCAATGTTTTTACAGTCAACTCAATCATCTTTCTAGAATATTAAATCAATTTCAAGGTTAGGTTAGATGTTAAAATTATTACATCTCTTATACAAACTATTAAAAAATAATTTATTAAACTTGCAAAAAGAAAAATAAACGTCAAGATCTTTTTAGATTTCACAGTGAATTTAGCAATGCCTTAATTTTAAGAAATTTTCTATGGAAATGAGCAATAACAAAATGGTGAAAAATGACATTGAATGAAACGTCTTACAACATACAGTTGCGATATGCCAATGTATATCCCTTAATTTAGTGAAAAATGCTAACGTTAACTGCACTTGTTACTAATTTTCACTTGTAACTTATTATTTTAAATGTTTTCCCGATGTATTACAAAGGAATTCAAAAAGGTTTTCCACCACTTTCAAGTTCTAACGAATGCATCAAGCACAACTAAACGTCAAGTGGACGAATTCATGGCAGCCAACATATCAACTAAAAATGTTCCTAGATCATGTTTAAGAATTTTGTCGTCCTATCTTTACTTTTTCATGCGAACACAATAATGGGCGCAAAAAAACCAAAATTAATAGTTTTTGATTTAGGTACGTACGTGTGTATTGTTGAACAAATTATCGTATTTATAAATGTAAAATATTTCTAACACTCCAGATTACACATTATGGCCATTTTGGGTTGACACACATGTAACTCCACCATTTAAACGAGGGTATGTCAAAATGTTCTCTAGATTAATAAATTAGGATAATAATTAATGACTGAAGTCGATTTTAATGTAGTCTTTTAGGGTGTATTTTATGGAATGCAGTTATTATTGTTTTTTAGTCCATCTGGCAAAATAGCTGATTTTTACGGTCAAATTGTAAAATGTTATCCGGAAGTTCCAGAAGTTCTAAACAAGTTACATCAAGAAGGCTATGTGTTAGCAGTGGCGTCTCGTACAGGAGAAATAGAAGGCGCCGAAGAACTTCTTGAACTATTTGGTTGGAATAAATATATTACGTACAAAGAGATTTATCCAGGAAGAAAAGTTACCCACTTTGAGAAGTATGCTTAGTGTTACTTGAAAGAGAAATTTCTTTTTAAACATGCTAGTTTTTAGTTTTAAAAAGAAGTCGGGAATACCACTGCAAGATATGCTGTTTTTTGATGATGAAACAAGAAATATAAATGACTTAAGAAGTCATGGAGTAACATCGATTTTAGTTAAAAATGGAGTAACAAAAGGTGTTGTTGAAGCAGGTCTAAAACAGTATGAAAAAGAACATAGTGCTTAAGGAAATTCCTATTATACTTTTATCATTAATTGTTATTTTTATGTAAATGTATTTATTAAACATTATTATCATTAGATTAGCTTGTTAAAGTTTATTTCTATTTATTTATTGTTGTTAATATCATCTAAACTAATAAACCAATATGGATAACTTTACATTAAAAACAATTATTATGTTTTTTAGCTTTTTATAATAAATTCTAGATTTTATTGTATTATTTATTTTATAGTTTTGTTGATTGAGATATATTTATACAGGACTTTAGTAAAGTCAACCACATAATTTCAGAGGGTGATTCTAAGCAAAGAAAATTGTCTTAAAGAAACATCCTCTTGGGATGTTGAAGGTTTCTATCAAATTCAAATACAGCAAGATACTTCCTCTCTTTTAAAAGCAAAATTCATATACAGTGTGTTTGTTTCAACAATGACTTCAATTTTTTCATACTTATGGTATGGTTTTTATTAGGAGATTGAAAATTTAGACTGTGGCACTTTTCTTATACTTGCCATCTTTTTCTGAAAGCACCATTTTCGAGTAAAATTAGTTTCTATTTTTCAAATTCGTTTCTCTAAACATCTTGTTACTAACAAAACACTATATTAAAAAAATTATGCTCCAGCTTATTTTAGTGTACAAAAGTAGAGGAATGTCTAAACAATAAAAACCAACAGTTCTCAATTTATTCTTCTTTAACACTATTTTGCAGAAACAGCTTGTGTACTAAAATGAGAACTGTCAAAATGTTCACAAATAAACAAAATATAAAAAGGGTGTTTTCTAACACAAAAGGAAGACTCATAAGGATGTAAACTAGGGTGCTGAGACGTACCATTTTTAATGAGAATGCCCCTTTCTTCAGTGAAATGTTCCATTTAGTTTTTCTCTCATGGTTAGCATGACATAAGACCAGCATAATAAATACTTACATTGTTAGAATTGCTTGTCAACAATTCTTAATTTATTGTACAAATATACATTTTATATCAGGTATTGATAATTTTGTGAACAATTTTCAGGCTGCATTCAAATTTAGCATCAAATCTTACCTACCTGTTTGACTTCGTTTAGAAGAGAGTCGTTTCAAAAGAAATTTAGGCGAAACAAAAATTTCCTTGGAAATGGTTCAAAATAGTTTGTGGCAGCAATTCAGTCTTACAAGGTACCCAGTAATAGAAAATTAAATTTCCTGATTTTCCAGGTTTCCCAGCCTATTTCTAAGGAAAATTTCATATCTGCCAACACAACAATGACATGTTGTACTAATAATAGTAAAATCTGTGACTAGTTACACCATTCTCATATTAAAAAACATGAGAAACAAACAATAGGTGGCAGTTTTGAACAACTAGATGCAAAGCCAGCTGATTGTGATACCAAGTACCGACACCCAGTGGCGGCTCGTGAGTTTTCAAACAGGTGAAGCGTTTTGCCTTGAAATCTTAGAAATGAACAAAAATTTAACAAGATAAAAGGTGCTTGTCTCATCCCAAAATCAGTAAAATACCTACAACAATGAAAAATTTAACCTTTTGTAGACGAGATCTATTCTTCGATCTTTCAAGGCAGAAAACTTGATGACATCATCATAAAATGGTTGAGTCTTTTTTCAGTGGATATTCTTCCTAAATGTAAAAGTCTTTCCTGCTCCATTGAACTGCGCAAGTATGATTTGATTCTTTTCAAGCGCGAGAAACTTCTTTCTACTGACGAACTTGTTGATGGTATGGTAAGAATCAGACAAAATAATTTATGAGCTTCTTTAAATATTTGTTTATTGTCGTGCAACAAAAGCATTATTTCTTGGAGGTTTTTGCTTCTATATTGCTGATCAGAATATATAAGGTCTAATTCGTTTTTCAGTCTTTGCATGTCCGCAGTACTAAGTAAACTGGAATATGTTTCAAATTATGAAGTTTTTCCATTGGAAATAATTTAGAATATTCATCAAACTTAGAAGCATTAGCAAGAGAAATGAATAACAATTTATCCATGTCTTGAAATCTAGTGTCTATTTGCATCAAAATGGTATCTAAGATTTCATAAAATAGCAGCTTATAACTTTCGAATATTTGTTCGTCAGACAAGGCACCTCCAACTTGCCTTCTTTGATTAATATGTGTGTTTATCAAAGCTTCATTAAATATTGTCTTACATTCAGTTTCGTTTCCTTTTTAACTGAAATTTTCCTTGGATAATCTTAAATGACGAAAAAACTGAAAACACCAGCAAAACAACAAAAAAATGCAACGTATAACCGATGCGATCCACTGTATCTGAAAGCTGTATACTTATAGTGAATCGCTGTTCATTTTCTTTAAAAACGCTTCTGGCTCGGCCAATATCGCCAGTGTTAGTACTGCATACGACCGCATAGGAAGTCTGTTGTCATGGCAACACGTCTTTCTTGTTGAAACATTCACCTAGAATTTTCATGTCACTTCAACTCAATGTTAAGCTTAGTGCAAGTGTCCTTATGCTTTGCGTTCATGTTGGTCCATAATAGGGGCAGGTACAACGTCTGTGATTTGTGTTTTGAGTATCTCGTGCTAATTGCATTGTTCTCGTGACTAATTTTATTCAAGATTTTACTGTTTTACACTAAAAAATGAAATTACTTAAGTAATTAAATATTAGAAATTATTGAAAGTAAAAAATAAGTGAATCGGCGCTTCACTTGCTTCACCCCAATAGCCGCCACTGCAGACACCAAACAAAAGGCAATCGCAAATTGAGCTCAATAACAATTTTCTTTTCGCCAGAGGCGTTGTTGTTCTGTGTCAGATTTGACAAGTTTATAAGTTTGAGGTTATTAGAATTTAAATTTTAGAAAAACGTATTTATCATTGCCTTGTTGCGTATTATTCTTTATTCTTTTATTATTTTACTTACATTTCATAAACTCTGACTTTTCCTGACATTTCTATTGTATAATGAAATTGTATAATTAGATTTTGTGAAATCTTAATCACATTTGAGAGAAAACCATTTCAGGGATCAAAAAAGTCACATTTCTTCATAGCAGTTGGTTGTCAAGGTAATAAAATGAGACTATTTGTATTTATTATTAATGATAACGACCTTTTTTATTTATATTTTAATTGTTGTTAATGGGTTTGTAGGTCTTTATTTAATAAAACGAAGTTAGTTGCAAGCTTTCATATAATATTTATACTTCTTCAGGGAGATCTACAGTAATTATAAACTAATATATTGTTAAAATTAAGAATATTATTTATACGTACAATTGTAAAAAAAGAAAAGATTCTTTTGTAATAATTAGTAATAAAATAATTAATAAATAAATAAAATAAAATAATAAACAAAAAATTTTCTAAAAAACATAATTTTTCTTCACATTTTAGAAGTTAATTATATACAGTTTA